>JAODLI010053842.1:0-37933 GCA_027575585.1 Percopsis omiscomaycus | reverse complement strand
TGTGTGTGTGTGTGTGTGTGTGTGTGTGTGTGTGTGTGTGTGTGTGTGTGTGTGTGTGTGTGTGTGTGTGTGAGAATGTTTACTGGCTTGTATGCAGTGGTGGACACTACACAAATCCTATATTTGAGTGATAGTCTAGTGGTCTAGGTGTTGGACTCCCAGCCGGAAGGTCGTGGGTTCAAGCCCCATAGTTGGCTTACCTGAAAGCATCCTCGAGCAAAATGCTGAACCCCTTTCTGCTGCATGTAACTGTATAAAAGCGTCTTCTAAATAACCTAATTGTAAATTGATAGTAAGTATTGTAAAGTTAAAAATAGTCTTCTGATTAGGGCTGGGTATTGGCAAGGACTTTACGATACGATACATATCACGATATGATTATATCGCGATACATTACATATTGCGATATTCCACATAGTAAAAAATATAAACAGAGCTGAAATACCACACATTGGCTTTATATTTTTAAGGAAGGAGCTGCTTAATTTTGTCAGCTGCGTCTGTCATGTTGCATCCAAATTGCATTCTACCAGAAATGGGGGCCATCAGTTCTAGGCAACTAGCCATACTGCGACATCTAGTAGTTGTAATTCACACACCGTTTAAAACGAGAATCTTCCACACAAAAATAAATAAATAAACACCGCGATATATCGCTGTATCGATATTTTAGCACAGCCCTACTTCTGATATACATTTCTATTTGAGTCAAAGCACAAAAGTACGCTAATAAATACATATACATATGCGTGTATGCATATGCGTAGAAAAGTGCAGGTTATCTTTCATAGAGCTTGTTTCATGCAGCTTGTTACCCTTGTTGTTTTACAGGACTGCTCCAGATAAGCAATAATAATGCCCATTGCACATATAATAAGAAATACATTAAAAAACAACAGCTTATTTTAACCCTATTGCTTTTTCACAAACATTGGAATAGCTTTGGCAATAATCACAACAAAATAACTGCTCACCATAATCATTTTCATCTTTCCCAAACTACACAGGTACTGTAGTCCACAAACTAAGTAGCTGGCTGGCTGCCCTAATTGGGTACCTTTGTAAAGAGAGAGAAAGAGAGAGACAGAGGGTGGATTTCACAATCTACATTACGAGAAGAGAGTTGTGAATTAAGAGTGGACCAAATAGAGAAAACCCTGAGAGCGCCCTCTGTGGCTACCGTACTCTAATTGTTCACATCCTACAGACAAAAGTAGGATAAGGGGGATTGAAATGTCTTAAATGTAACAGTCTCACAAAAAAGAAACACTTGAGTAAAGTACAGATACTTTAAAATGTAGCCTACTTACGTGCAGTGACGAATTACATGTACTGTCCACCACTGCTTGTACGTTTGCAAAGTGGTCCGCAATTTATTTGCTTTGCTTGATTGGCGTTTTGCTCGGCGCATAACGAGGAAAGTGGAAATGGGTCCTTCTCAGCAGCATGAACCCCAACTGGAGGCACTCATCCAATCTAATATGTCACTCCAAGTTCCAATGGTGGAGGGTTTCTCTCATTAGTCTTTGTGCGATGGGCTCATTTGTTTTACCTTTTTAAGGGCTGAGATTCAGCGATATAATTAGCAACCCAACACAGCCATGATCCCGTGCTGTTGGTTAAAACCATTCTTGTATGCAAACTTAGTTGCTAAATCAATTCTAATTCTGATTACGAAATTTGTAAATAATATATTTTTTATCACTTATGTAAGACAGGATAATTTTCTTGTTAGTTATCCTTGTGGTTTATTCAAAATCCCACTATGTGATTCAGCACACAGTCCAACCACTGTGGATACCATTATAGTTTAAAGTGATATTTAACTTAATGTTAAGAAATATTCTGTTTGGTCACTTTAATTAACCAAACTTATTGTTTTTTTTACAGAATGTATATTTATTGCTAATAGGGGTGGGTGAAACCTTCTATCTCATTTTATCGGTAATTCATCATAGTTTACTTAAGGCCTTTTATGGGGGAACCCCATGGGAAAGCAATTCTGGCCACTGATTCTATGTGCCAAAACGTAAGCCTCCTCAACCGAAAAATGTATATCTTCACACCGTATATAATATATTGTTATATTGCCTAACCCCATTTGCTAAATGTTGTGTTTTGGTTGGCACTTAAAAACACAATATAATCAGACTTCTGTGTTTGAGCTTGGTAGGCAGGTAAATTAGCCCAGATGGTGTGCCTGGACTGTGCTACACTAAGGGAAATCCCATAACTTAGCTTTAGACCTTGTGTGATTTACAGTACAGCACAAACAGCTCTGGGTCCAGTGAGTTTGTCTTGCAGTCTCTTTAATTTAGACTCTGTGCCCAGTTGAGCCATGGGGGGGGGTTTTAGTATGCCTCTAGACAATCCCACTGCACTCTTTCAGAGTGACACAAGCGGAGAGCAATTTTCAGCAACAGACAGAACACAGGTTAAATCTTCCAAAACACAGTGGAGCCCATTCACCATGCTAATGGAAAGAGAGAGTGTAAGGTGGAGAGGGGAAACCAAGAGGTGGTTGTTGAGTATGGCATGTGTGTGTGTGTGTGTTTCAGCTCCGCAGAAATGGGCTGAACAGCTCCAGTGTCTTTTAGTGACAGACGGAGCGCTAGGCAAAGCAAGGGAGAGAGCAAGTATGCTTTTAACAGTAAAAGTGATAAAAGAGATGTGTGTGTGTGTGTGTGTGTGTGGAGAGAACAGAAAACCCCAGATGTCGTCTTCTTGCTGTGTGGATAACTCTGTGGGTTACCTCATGCTATGTTTGTGCACGTGAAGTCAAGGTGCTGTGGTGAATGTGCATCGTTCTCTCCATTTATGGGCGTGATGAGTCACGGTTACTATAGCGAGGAGTGCTGACAGTAACACGCCCAATTAGGAACATCTGGCTCCACATGACATCATCTACACTACTTGGACATACTGGGAAAAATACAATAAAGACCAAAGTTTAGCCCACACATAATTAACATACAACATATTCTATCCTCCCCTCCTTTCTAGAAGTCCCTGCTCTCTCTTCCTGTCTCCTCCTCCTCCTAGGTGCTCCTCTGTGCTGCTAATCTCTCCTCGCCTTTCCTCCCTCACTTCAGACCTGCAGTTCTTACCACCTCCTCCTTACCGTACGTCCTTACTGTATTATTATATTTTCGTAATTTTTTATTCCAGTAACAGTAAATTTCCTTTTATTACCGAATGCAGTATTTGATGACAATTTTCTTGTGGTTCTATCAAGTTACCTTTTCACTGATTAGGTTGATAATTTTTTTCTGGCTTGATGGAACCATAGCAACCCAGATGTCAGTTGCAATCAGTTACAGAAACAGTTCATAGCAAAGCTGTCAATGGACAAGTTGCAGGTGTTGGACGGCTTACTACTATTTCGTTTTTTAACTCATGTGCTGTTATGTAATCTAAAGGCAGCTGTTTTTGCACTATTTTGGTTCAATTCCATTTTAAAGTTGAATAAATGAATGTTCCAATTAAATACAGGAAATAATCAAATCTGATGACTGTATTAATTATCTGTATCAGCCAAAAATAGCTAGTAATTTATATAATATACATTTCTTAATTACATTTACAGAAAATAAAATGCAGTAATATAGAGATACCGTTTTCCATTACCAGGATTTAAGATTATAAATGGAGTGATACAAGGTTTTGGCCATATTGCCCACCCATCTTTACGGCCATATTGGATATTTTGATTAAGATAGCCAATCTGGATAAGCTAATAGGCTACACCTGACTGGCTGCATGCTGTATGACCTCAGATGCCCCCTCTTGCTTTCTGTTTTCCAGTCCTCCACTAATTCTCTATCAATCTATCAATCTTTATCTGTCTCTAAATCAGTCCCTCTAGCTTTCTTCTTGTATTATTTGTATTATTATTTCCATCCATCTATCCTCTCCCTCTTTCTCTGTCTCTGTCTCGCTGTCTGTTTATGTCTCTGTCCTGGCGAGAGGAAGCAGTGGCCTTTGCGTCCTCTCTCGCAGAAGAACAGACCATCCATTGTTAGACTGTAGGAGGATGAGTAGCCAGTAGTCAGCCCAGGGAATTCAGGGTTCTCCTATAGCAGCAGGCCAGCCACCCAGAACGCCACTCAATCAGCCAGCCACCCAGCCAGCCATGTAGCCACGCCGGGACAGGCAAGGATCCTCAAAGTCGTTCAGCCATTCACTCATCTAGCTAACCTGTCAGCCAGCGGTTCCCATAGTGCAGACTATTCAGTTCAGGCCAGATAGCTGGACATTCAGGCTACATACCTGCATAATTTTATCTGTCATTTAAAAAATGTTCACAGAATCTGTTCTTACGAATAGAATAAATCACGATTGCCCTCAGTGTTATAATCTGTCAAAATGACCGACGGCCTTCAGATTTTTTTATCATTGTTAAAATAAAAAAAAATCGGGGGGATGCCAAGGAGATACCCTCTGTGAAAATGATCTGATGCAATAGGAACAGCGTGGTGTGACTAGAAGACACGCTGTCTTCATAATTCGCTCCGTCTGTCTGTCTTGTTGTCTGTCTCTCATTCGCTCTGCGGCGTATCTGGAGAGATCTCTCACTCACTCACTCTGAAGGGTTCTGTTCGGGTAATCATATGAGTTACAGGAAGAGGAGTGCCAGCAGGGTGTTCCAATAAAAGGTAATGGAACTCTGGTGTCAAATCAGGACCTGACTGTCTGTGGCAGCAGACATGATTAAGCAGAGGAGACTAGAGATTAGATG
Organism: Percopsis omiscomaycus; assembly: GCA_027575585.1. Taxonomy (NCBI): domain Eukaryota; kingdom Metazoa; phylum Chordata; class Actinopteri; order Percopsiformes; family Percopsidae; genus Percopsis; species Percopsis omiscomaycus. The sequence goes on along the minus strand of JAODLI010053842.1, from coordinate 33,195 downwards.
GAGGAGACAGAGATGGTGAGGAGAACAGGAATATGGGGCCATAAAGGCTGTCAGTCAGTAAAGTTGCTGTTCTCCAGCTTTTTTTTGTGTGACCCCCAAAATGTACAAAATGCATTTCTTTTGAAAACATGTCTTTTGCACATGTTAAACAAAATATGCATCCATACTTTAAATATGCACGCTGAATACTAGGGCTGTGCTAAAAAATTGAAACAGCAATATATCACAACATTTATTTTCGCAATATACTACATAGATTTCCAGCAAAAAAATCTATTCTTTAAAAAAAATAACATTTATTATAATTCTCGGGTAATCATATGAGATTCTCGTTTTAAACGGTGTGTGAACTACAACTACTAGATGTCACAGTATGGATAGTTGCCTAGAATTGACGGCCCCCATTTCTGATAGAGTGAAATTTGGAGGCAACATGACAGACACAGCTGACAAAATTACAGCAGCTCCTTCCTTAAAAATATAAAGCCGATGTGTGGTATTTCAGCTCTCTTTTTACATTTTCAGTGAACTATGTGGAATATTGCAATATGTATTGTATCGCAATGTATCGTGATGTAATTGTATCGTGACCCTTGTATCGTGATATGTATCGTATCGTGAGGTCCTTGCCAATACCCAGCCCTAATTAAGATTAGGCTATTCAATAGCCTAAACATATGAAAACCACCAATGGGGCTGCATGTGTTTTGCTAGCTGGTAATTCTAGCTTTGTGTTACATCATCGCTCCCTTTCGGTATTTCAAACGCCCCCTCTTCGGTACTCCGCTGGCGCCGGTCCTGAACAAGTGCGTGTGCCTATCTATATACCCCAGGTAAGCACATGTGGGTTGCTGTGCCAAGAAAAATCAGCTGTCAGGGCAGCCCCAGCCTCAGGCCACTGAGCATTGTCGGCCCTAAGTACTTGAGACAGGCCTGCCACCGCCTAGCCTCTCCCCAGCCACCCTGGGGCTTTACTCTCTCTCACACATATACACACACACACACACACACACACACACACACACAGGGATGCGTCTGAACACACACACACACCAACAAAAACGAAGAATCAAGTTAACCCAGATGAACATACTCCCACAGATATTATACTAGACACAGAAACATTTGCACCTACATGTAACCCCACCCCATCCTCTAACCACCTGCAAATACACACACACACACACACTATTCGTGAAGATGGACGGCTTTGCTGTAGCCGGTTGATGTCTGGCTTCATGGCGATACTAGGCTGGGAAAACGAAGGCCTTAAGTAGGAGTAACAAAGTGCCAATTCCCCGCACCATTGATGCAGAATGGTACAGGAGAAGACAGCAGGAAACTGGGGGGAGGGGAGGGGGAGACTGTGCACTGACTGCGAATGGGAAAGCTTAGGGGATAAGTGTGTGTGTGTGTGTCTAAAGCACATGAGCCCATTGACAAGTGGTTATCAAACGTTTTGACCTGTGAACCACAACAATAACAGATTCAGAATGGAGCATATCTTTGCTCACCCAACAGTAGATTTAGATTTTTTAAACCACCGTCTTTCTCGGCATCTTAAACAGACCGTGCGAGAGAATGATTTCATTTCTCATTTAAAATCGCATGTAGCCCTCCCCTCTGACCAGGCTGAACCTACACATTCACTCATCGCCTCCTTTATTTTGAGTGTGCGCTTGTTATTGGTCAATTCCTCTCTTTTTGTCATACACACAGTATACTGTACATCTGTCTCCGTCTTTGAATAGGGCCTGGCTCAGGGGAAGGAGGAGAGCTAGCATGGACGCTAAGTACCGTGGGGGGAGCACTGAGGGGAAAACGCCATGAAATTGAAACGCTCGCCCCTAGAGGGGATGCATCACCGTATGGGCCAACGAAGAGGGAGAGCGAGGGGAATGAAAACAGAGAGAGGGAGACAGAGAGCCCGGCGGCCACAGTGCAATTAATCTCTATCATGCTCACCATCTCCTCGTTTCCTTATATTTCTGATTATCATCTTTTGTAGCCCCCGTCAGTGAGCATAACCACTACTGAAAGAGGCAGTGTTAAGGTGAAAAAAAATGAACAACTAAAACTAACCTGAATTATAAAGTGGAAACATTAACTCAATCATTCATTGAATAAAATTTAAATTTAAAAATTTAAAAAACACAATCTCACCCCGTATCAGCACCACTGTTATGAGACAAACCACTGTAAGATTCACTGCTGCTCGATGCAAATAGTACTCAAGGAGGGTTTTAATACATTGAGACCCTAGCCATCTCTTCCACTGGCTAACATGGATGTAGGGGGCATTGATTCCATCTCCTGGAACTGACAGCAAGGTACACGGGATCCCAGAAATATGTCAAAGCCCTGACAGCCACAGAACAGCAGAATCAATCCCTTGTATCAACTGTATGTATGCGTGTGTATGGGTATACAGGTTGTGTGGAAGTCTGTATGTCGGTTTGGATTGTGCTACTATTGCTCATGTTTATGATCTGGTCTTGTGGCAGGTGAGATCGTCCTCTTGTCAGGGGGTGAATTGCAGCTGTGGTAAACCGTCCTGGCTGGCTGGCTGGCTAGACCTTTCCAAATTGGCCACATCAATATGGTCCGATATGAACAGCTTTGCTGTGATCTTGACATGCGTGCGGCCTTCATAGTGAGGGATAACATTGCGAGGCCTGTGGCCGCATGTCGAGATGGACCGGCCGCTGTCTCTTTCTGCGTGTTGTGTATTGAGTGGGTTTCTAGATCTGTGAATCGCTGCGCACCACTTTGACCATAAATGTTAAAACAGCGTACCGTGTGCGGTGTGTGCCAGGTGACCCTGGGCTAAATGGAGAGCCTCATTAGCGGCAGCGTCTGCGCTCAGCTGACTGGGAACAGTAGATGACCTTTCCCTCCAAGAAGCCAGGCACATTATCTCCCTCTCCAAGCCCTCTTTGTCCGGGACAGAGCTGGGCACAAGGAGAATAGCACTGCGCAAACAAATAACACTCTCACCTGCACCCTTCGTTCACACCGTATTCGTGCCCTTCTGGGACAATGGTTGTCTCTGATCCTCCCCCCCACCCACCAACAGGGCTAAGAGGGCTTCAGAGCAGACATGCTCAACAGGTTAGACAAAATGCTCTGCATCCTGATTGAGGCCACGCTACCAGAAACACTCTTGGAACAAAAGGAGAACCGGGACACCTATTGCTTACAAGCCCTCTCAGCCATGAACTGCAGCGTTGCCGTCTCTTTCATACAGTAAAACAACAGATGGTATAACCACAAGTAAGTGCAGTGCATTGCATAAATCCACTTTCACTTGCGGGACAGTATAGGCAGCAATAGAAAACCCTATTGGAACTCATAAAGCAAGGTCATTTCCCTTTAACTTTCATGTCCTCTGACCAGCAGGGTTTTGACCTGCCAACGTTGCTAACAGCAACAAAACTCTGCTGTAAAGACTGGGACATCACACACACATTATTATTTGATAATGACAGGCTGGCCTGCAGGGGCCCAGTATCAGTGCAGGAGGCCAGGGGAGCAGGTGGCACAGCGAGACCAGCCCTGCAAGCTCTTCTGCTGATGCCAGTTGGCACCAACTGCAACCTCCCCCCACCCCCATCCTAGAATATACATCCCGTCCCTGCTGAGGGAATAGAGCAGATGAAACAGTAGGCAGCCACCTGAGTGTGACAGGCTGTTTAGAAAGACTTCATTACCACAGCATGGTAAGCAGAAGAGAGACTGAAGATATTAGGATAAGTACCAGTTAAATACATACAAATCCGAGAGAGATTTGTCCAGGACACTTTGTTAACAAGACCCAGAGAGGGGGGTGGGAAATAAATATATAAATAAAAGCTAGCACTTGTGCCCTCTATAAATGAACCCATTCTGTCATTAAACATGAAAGACCCAAATGCATTTTTCATAAGAAACTATCAAGGGATTCATGCTGTGTGTTGTTTTTGGCAGTTAATGTCGAGTGGAGGATTTTCTACGCCCTCAACCCAAGGACAGAGGAGAGGGTTGACCTTCCTCTTAACAGCAGAATCACTTTTTCCCCCCTTCCTGAACCGAGGCATTAAAAAGACATTTCACGCGACCAACCCAATTGTTTAAAATGTCAGATGGGTTTGGACACTCGAACCCGAACTGCAAATGCCAAATAGCGTTCGCAGGTAACGACAGCATCTGCTACAGTTGCCAAGTTTGCAAACAACATAATGTAATCTAAATAATATATGGCAGGGGATGTTTCCCCACTTAACTCCATTCCAGGCATGCACAAACACAGAGAATCACATGGGAGGATATGAATTGAAGTCACTTTGGAAATGCATGTTCGTAAATGTTTGCATGGATGTGACTTTAGATCAAAACGTGACCCGTGGGCTAAGGAAAATTTGCCGCAAGGGCTATGTGGAACTTATTAATGAAAATCATACTGAAACTGAAATGCCCAGAATAGGATTGAGGCTGGAAACTCAATTGAAAAGCGCTCGTCAGACAGATAAAACCACCGGCCAATCAGTGTCCAGGTGGGTAGTTCAGTTGGTGCAGTTAAGTGCGGAAAATCATCCCCATGTCTTGTTCCGATTGGTTGAAGATGGTCCAATCATCTACTAATGGCTCCGCCAGGCTAACAGTTTTCAATTTAGATTTCCCAAGAGCGATATGTAAACTGAAGAAAATCGTAGAGGCATAGCTTGCATAATCAGGATGTTTTACCAGGCTATAAATATGCATAATAACTAAAGCAAAAGTAGTGTTTTCCTCCAATCACCATGAAATCTTTCAAGCAAAGATGTAATGCCTTGTGTTTGGATTCAAATCAAAAGCATGCGAAAAACAAACACAGGCACACACCCCTGAAGCATGTGAGCGAGGTGAGGTGACAGTCCTCCCAGTGGACAGATAGGAAATGCACATTTTATTACATTACACATTATATATATATATTAATGACAACAAAGCTAGTTTTCTCAAAATTATCAAGTAAACCTTGACATGTGTACTAGCAAGTCAAGATCTCTTTAGCACGTGAAGCAATTGAAGGCACTACTACTGTATGTAACCCACATCTGGTGCCAATACACAATCAGCAACCCATGATAGCCTATATTGACCTCTTGGTAGAGTTATACAAGTCTGTGCTCACAAAGACATACAGAGACTGGCAACGCACCTGGACTTTCTCAGCACATTTCTCAGCGTTGCGAGTCGAGGACCCTGACACTGGCCCTAGTGCCCTCTCTATTTACAAACCGCACAAACACACTGTCCCAGCAGAACATACCATACTCAGGGCCTCTGCTCTCTTAACACATCGTACAATAAACAGTCAGTTCACAGCTGTGAGACAATTTCCCAACTCTCTTCTCCCTCGCGGTCCCTCCCGCTGTCATTTCACCCTTCCTCTTTTGCTGCCCGGCAGTCTATCTTGTAAACAGGGGGTTGCGTTAGAGCAACATGGGGCCATATTTGGCCAGCGAGCAAGTCTTCCTGGCTTGGAGTCAAACCCGCCATGGCTAACTCAAAACGGCAATGGAGGCACTCTCCAGCATCTCCCTTGCCCTCCCCCTGTGCTCTCTTTCCCTCTCCCCGTCTGTCTGTTTTGTATTCACTGTACCTCTGATCCTTTCATCCCTGACAGTTTCTGCCTGTCACAGTCCACTGGCAGAACAATAACCATTGACACCCCTCCAACATCTCCGCCTGGCTCAATGGCCCGTACTTCATGTCAATCTTAGCGAAAATCAATGTCCATCATTCCCTTTTCTCACACGCTCTCCCTCTCTGTCCTTAATCCAACCGGCCACCCCAAGCAAATAGCCCTGTCCTCAAGCATAGTTTATAGGCTTAAAATTTATATTACTGATACTGATAAAGACGCATCTTGGATCGAATCTTTTATTGCTCTGTCATTTTCCCCCCTTTCCCAAACGCCTCTCTGAATCTCAATGTCCTCCTACACGCCTCCTCTCTAAATAGGGGCCACACCTCACTCCTTTCACTTAAGCTAGGAATCATCCCAATTCTGAGTCTAAAACAGTACAGCTTACGAGTCATTTGTCCACCTAATAACAGCCTGAATTGGTAAAGGTCGAATAAAGTATCAGTGCTTTGCATTATGTTCACATTAAGGAGCCAACACAAAACAAATCAATAATTAACCTCCTGGTTTGCTGTAAAACTCTCACCCCACACACACACACACATTCACACACACAAATTGATATTCAGTGTCGTTGCCGACTGGATTGTCTCAACCTGAGACACTGTTGACCCATAACCACTATTTATTTGAGTATTTGCAGCTTTATCGATGTTTAAAACATGCCGTTTGTGGACCTTGGTGAATTATCCAAGCAAGCAGCCAGTACACACTATGCTCACCTCCCTCCCCCTCCTATCTCATCTCATCGTCCTCCAAGGTTGCTATTGTGAAACTGCTGACTCATCACTTAGAATAACAGCGCATCTTTATCGACATTTATCGACAAAGGTACGACGCAGGGAGAGACATTCTAGTCCTGAATACAGACGGAGAACGGGGATGCAGGTTCAAGCTATGCCCCTATGTGCAGGTAGAGCGTGTGTGTGTTTGCATTGACGTGTGCGTGTCAAGGGTCTGTCGGTCCATGACGCAGCCTGTTGGTATATTAAATGTCGCACTGTGGCGTGACAGACACACGGACATAGTTCCATGTACAACCAGAGTTTTCTTCAACAAGGGAGTAGGTTATTCGTTTTCATGGTCAGGCGCATATTCACACAAAAATACTATCCCCCACCCACCCACCCACGTACACACACACACACACAATGTGTGCCGAGCGCAGCTGCAGGCTTCGAGGTGGACCGGCTCCCCATCATCTCCCGTCATTCATAATTCACACAGCCATTTATCACACGGACGCACTCCCCGCTGTGGCCACAGACAAGTCGCTACAGCAACGGGGAACACGCAAACAAACACACACCGACACACAACGAGGGCCCCATTTGAGTGGTGTGGGTGTCTAAACCTCAAGGCCGTCACTTGTAAGGCGCAGAACGACAGCAGTGCACAGGACGCCCATACGGGCTTGCGCGTTACCGTGTGACTCAGCTCCATCCGCAGATGGCTGCAAAAGGCTAGCAGGCATCCGTGGAGATGGAATATTCTCTACATGTTATTATAAAGAGGAGAGCTACTCCAGATACACCACTGACTTGTAGAGAATACAATGGTAAACGAGGGTAACGAAGGGAAATAACATTTGTATGAAAGAATGTATGTGTCCTCTATAGCTGAAGCATCCTGGAGCAGGATGCCTAGCCCCTACACGCTACCTAGTACTTGCAATTTTACTCAGTGGAAGTCGCTTGGGATAGAAGCTAAATGACCTAATTGTAACTGTGAAAGAGAGAGCATCTAGAGGTGGCCACTATTCTCACAAAACTCAAACGGAGGCTTTCGCTTTAGTTTACCACAGCATAAACAGAGTTTTGTATAGACGCAACAGCTGAATAAAGTCATTTTGGGCCCTCTTCCTGACAGGGCAACATCCATTCCAGCTAAAAAGACCCTCCAGTTTCCAACTGACCCTCCGTAGTCCGTTGCCATAGCAATTAGCCTCGGTGGACATCAGGGTGGAGAGCTGGTTGTGTATGTGAGTGAGTATGTGTGCGTGTGTGTCCCTGCAGTCGAGAAATGTCCTTTCCCCGTGTGTTGTGCTGAGGCTAGCAATATGACAATGCCAGCTGGACCAGGCGAACAGGCGTCTGCTCATGGAGAACCGCCATCTAGATTTCTATTTCACCCTTAGCCTCGTTCCCTTATCAACTCAGCGGTTCTTTTATATCATTTTCTATGTTTAAAAAAAAAAATGTATTAACTCCATTCTCTGTCCATTCTCTGCACGTTCACAGGAGGGCTTCATCTACGCACATTTGCATACAAAAGAAAGAAGTCCTACGCCGTTTGAGAGACAATGCGAGTTGCTCTAATGCTAGAGCAGCAAGCCCATTCCCAACCAATCTCTGGCTACGCTGATCTGTGCTGACAGTTATCAACATGGCATGATATGAATTAATGTTGTACTACTTTACAATGAGATCTTGTCCTCCTTAGTGTGGTGCTACAGAACTACAGTTCAAATCAGGTTTGTATGCAGTTTTCTTTTCCAACAGTATTTCACTTGTACTGTTGATGCCAATATGAAAAACTCTCTTGTTGACTTCTTAGGAAAACCTTCAAGAACAGAACAAAGTAACCAGTGCACAACTATGCTTTAAATCAGTACAGTACTCCATGTCTCACCTGTGCTGTGCGACCGATAGTGCATTTTATTATGTCTAGTAGGCTACTTGTGTCAGAATACCACAGGCATATCAATGAGCCAGACATATGAATGGCTTTCTATACGTATACGGCTTTCTATACACTTTCTATACAATAATACGATAACAAATCCAACACTGCATTACCCTCCTTACAAGAGTAGCTACAAACACAAAGTGAACAATGAATGTGTTACAATTAAGAACTTCCTCACAGAAACTGCAATCATAACATGCTATGGCGGGCCATTTTAAACACTGGCTTACCTGCGGCTACTATGGCTACACAATGTGGAGTCTTGTCATGACGCGACATTTCGAATTGCCAAAAATAAAAAAATGTCAGTGTGTGAATATAGGATAATTTGAGTTCTCCAACATTACGTGCATCCTTTTCTATACATTCTACTCTATGGTAGCCTATTTACTTGCATTCACAATGTTAGTAGACACCCCTGTAGCGCATCAGTATATTTTCCCTGCTGCTAAATGCTTGGACATGTTGCGCTGTATCTGACTGTGTGCAGGCAACGCCCATAAGGGGAAGGGGGGGCATGCAGTCCAGCAATAATCATGTCCATCCTAAATATAAGCAATGATAACCTCTTTTTATATTTAACATTACTCGTTAAAATGACAAAAATAAATGCATTTTATTTAATGTTGCTTTTGTAAACCCCCTCTCCTGAAAATGGTACGAGTACGTTTTTGACGTCAAAACGTCTAAAGTGCACCGTGAGCGGGAGGCCATATGACCTGAGAAAACTAACTAGTTAGTGTTGAGTGATTTTTCTTGCTATGCCAGGACCTGTGCATAAATCAGGATGCCAGAAAAGAAAGGAGAAGAAAAAGAGGGAGCTGGCAAGGACTTTAGAACCAAATAATAATGTTATGACCAACTTTTTTCAGTCAGCGGCTCCCAGCCAGGCTAAAGAGGCGAACGATAATGTTAACCAGGAGGAGGCTAATGCTACTACAGCCAGGATCAGTCAAGGAGCCCCGACCACCTGTGAGAAAGAGGATGATGCTAATAGTAATGCTAGCGAAGACGTTCTGAAAAAGATATACAGTGCCACGTTCTCAGGATCATCTACACCCATGGAGTTGCTCAACAGGATTTATGACATGAAGCTTGAGAGCATATATGGTGATGTTTGCATTGCACTGAGGATATTTTGCAATTTACAAGTAACTGTTGCAGGAGGAGATGGATCCTTCAGTAAACTAAAAATAAAGTGTGTGTGTGTGTGTATGAGATGGAGAACACATACATACATTGACATGAGTAAAGCAGATTTGTGGAGGGCCCATTTACTGGACCCTTTCAGGGGCCCAGTCATTTCTGTGGGCGGGCCTGACTGTGTGTGTGGCTTCATAGTGAGGATGGTGGAAGAATGAGCGGTCCCTGAACTGTATCTGTTGTATTGCAATAACCGCAAAATCGTAGTTATTTCTTTCACAATTAACCGTGCCACCTCATTTCAAACCGTGGCATCCCTATTATGCAGTATTATGTGGTAGCCCCACCCACCCTAAAAAGTGGTTCACAACTTGCCCCTAGGACTGGCAGCTTTGAACCTCTGTATAGCAACAATGGTAAAAAAAAAAATACAAAAAAAACAATCTTATACAAAGCTTTGAAATATGTGTGCACATTTCATAAAAAAGAAATAAAAAGAGACCTATACTACCGTGCTACGCAGTATGTATTAAGGGCAGAATGCTCACTGCAGGTCTCTGATCGACCATGCAGAGTCAATGTGTTTCGTGCAGGGAGGTGGCTTCAACACAATACAACAGAGCACCACCTTGAGTTCAAGGAGAACCCTAGACTGCCTCTACCCAGCGACGGCATCTAAACAGTCATCCCCCCCAACTAAGATTAAAGTGCCACCACAGGCTACAGTATGCTGTGTAATAGCAATCCTAGGCTCTATTCACCCTTAGTTTTATAAACCGGCCTAGCAGCTGCCACAAGGTGTAATGACACTATTGCTCTGACTCTCACTCACCACTCCTCTTTCTCTTTCACTATCAACCCCCCCCCCCACCTCACCTATCTATCCACTCATTCCTACAGCAGGGCCGAACACTTTGTCTGCATACTGATTTAGGCTGATAGTGTAAGCAGGAATTATGCATGGATTCATCAGCTGTTCAGGGGAGCAGGCAGTGTACACATTAAGGTGAAAAAGGCAAAACGTTTAAACACTTTCTGAAGTACAACACTGCAGATCTCTCTCTGCAAGTTTCAAATCTGCCTCATTTCTCCTCGTCAAGGTCGCAGGTAGCAGTATTGCCAGCCCTCGGCGTACAACTCGATTGAGCTCGAGGCAAATACTGTGCACTGCATTGACTGACGATACGTCCCCAAGGATGGGCAGTAACACGGTGCGGAGAGTGAACGCATGTGCACGCCCTTCGGAAAAAATAAAATGGCATTCCCTAATAACCAACGCCTTCTGTGGAGCATGAAGTCCCAGGGCCAAAGTCAATAAAGGCAGAACACAAAGGACTATTTTGCAGCTACCGAATTCTGCTCTGTGATCAAAGCAATCCTAATGTAGCTAATCAATTGTTGTTCTGAAGGCTTGAAGGTGAACAAGGGATGGAGACAAATTAACAGTATGGACCAGAATACAAATGAACTTTCCCAAGCCCTTTTGATCACATGCACTCCTGGCCTTGGGTCGATGCCTTTTGATAAATCATCCCCAAATCGCCATGGCAGCCTCATTATGGCAATCAATATCAGTTTCAACGACTAGCTGGCAAGCCGGCATCTCATGTGCTTAGGGTCAAGAGGGCGCAGAGCAAATGTGAAAGATATGATAGAGAATTTCTAAACCTCATGCTGGGTAGGTGGGTTCATCTGCAAGCCTGTTTTAGTAGAAATCTCCCACGTAAAAAAAGGGATCAGAGGTGGTGGGAAAGCTGCCCAGCACAGATTTAGAGCACGTACAGTCAACTGCAATGACTGTAGTTTTATTTAAACGAAATAAAACCTGTTAAAAAAAATAATGTGCAGTAAGTAAATGTGCAGTAGTTACCAACCAACATTTACAAGGAGTATAGCGCACATGATAAATGATAGCAAATGTAAACTATCGTTTTGTGCTGCAAATCAGCACGTCCATATTTGACAGGGGTTGTCCGACCTCGAGAACCAAGGCTCCTGGTGATTTAGTCTTTAATGTGCATCACACTCATGATAATTTCATGCAAAAATACTGTCTGTAGGAGCTTTAAAACTTTGTTGAGAGAGAATAGAGATGTGTGTGTGTGTATATATATAAATAATAGGAGAGCTGTTAAAATCCCAAATTAACAACTGCACATTCCATTAAATAAAATAAATAAGGTTCTGCACGATTCATTTGGATGATTTCTCTCATTTGTAACGCTTGTGAGCATGTACAATATTCATTCTTTCAGCAAAAAGAAGAATGAGTAGTGAAAGATGCTCGAGACAAAGAAACTGATAAAGACATGCGCGCGCGCACAAAAACATTTCCAAAACCACCATTATTCTACTTTAGCCACTAAGCAGTTGCACTGCAACAGCTGTAACAGGCTTTCACCTGCCCGTCTCAATGTATTTCTGTAACACTAATGTGACAACTTGTTGACCGATTGCAGTGATTTTATAAACTGCAATAGCTCCACTGGGATGGCAGAGGGTGACCCTTAGTTAAGGCCATGATGCAAGCTGTTACATTGTCCCCGTAAACAAGAGCTGCCTAGCTAGAACGCTGCTGTGATTCCGCCCTCACCAGAAAGATAATAGAGCCATACTGACAGCCTCCTCTGACGGGATCATCTTCTGTAGGGGCCATCGCTCTGCATTAGGCACAGAGGAAGAGCACAGCCAGGTACTTTCCAGGGAAACGGCCAAATATAGCTCCTTTTCCAGTAAGAAACACAAAGCACAACAGGGGAAAAGGGCTCATTTTCAGCCCCTCGTAGTGACCAACCACACACAGTTAGTGAGCGGTTGTGCTGCTCAGAAGTAGTGCCATTTAAAAAAAAAAAAAAAAAAAGGAAGGCCTCCATGTTGTGGTGTTGAGATACACAGGCTGTGCTCGGAGCTAAGCACGATGCTGTCAAAAATGCCAATATGAAGTGTGACGCTGCCCCCCCCCCCTACCACCTCTCCAGGATGTAGCGCTAGCCTAAACATCACCATTTGTCACTACCACCAGCCCTGGGTCAGTGCCCGAGGAACGCAACAGGATGCACCTGTAACATTCAACTGACCCCTCGCGGCTGCACGCCGCTTGATTTACTCTGGCAATGAACCGCAAATAGCTCATAATAATGACACTGATAAGCCATACATAAAGATAAAAACACTATACATTATTCACCTTTAATCCAGCCCAATCTGGGTACGTACGATGGAAACTCCTAAAAGAATGCTAACAGGCCTAAAACACAATACACTCAAACACTCAAAAAAGGTATTCAATAAAACTAAAAGCAGACAGCTGTACAATGCTCAGTGTCCGAGGTCAAATCAATTTACTCCTTACTCAGACAACCATAGAACCAACTGCTGGCTGTCTCTATACCTGGCTGCAATATCGCACAAGTGATTTAGACAGGCAGCGCTAGACAGTGGAGAGACTTAACAGCACCAGAGCACAACTCTCTCCTGACAGCCTGCTTTCTCACAGGCACAGCAACCCTACAGGGACGAGATCAATCTTAGGAGGTGAACTGAATACAGGATGGAGACGAAAAGAGAAGACGAGGGGAAGAGAAGGAGGGGCAGCAAGATTGGAGCAACACATGTTCCCTTGGCAAAGAACAGACAGTTTGCCACCCTGTAAATCTAAGATGAGGTCGGAAAAGTGTCTAAATCAATCCTGTTGGCTGGTAAGCGGGGAGCACTTTCCATATATTGCATTCCTCGACTGGTCTAGCTCACAGCCAGGCTAAAATAATGTCAATGTCAATGTCAAGTGTTTGGCAGTTTTACTGAGAGCGTGTTGAAATACTAAACCCCCTGAAGGTACTATTGCTATGCAATGTTACTCTAACATGTAATAGAACTACAGTATAACATGACTCTGGGTTGACCGGTGTAAGACAAATGTTAGAAAAGTAGATAGCGTGTTGTCAACTGTATAGCTAAACGTTTATTATCGTTTGTGTATGGAGGCAAACAAAAAAGGAAGCCTACCAAAGGGAAGGGGAGGGGGGAAAGGAAACAGAGAGGAAAAGGAAATAGGGACTTGAGGCTAGGGGAGAGAGACTGAAATTGAAACAGCACAGATGCTCTGGGACAGGCATCTGGGGAAGACACCATTTTGCGGCTATAAAAAGGGAGAGAATAAGTGAGCCAACTCCTAAAATATGGGACCGTCATTTTGTGGTGTGTGTGTGTGTGTGTTACTCTTGGGCATACTCCAACAGTGGTGGGGGTCAGCAACAGCCATTTTCAGATGCCCACAACAACACCTGCTTATACCTGTCTACGCCTGTTGACAGTTAAGAGTCGGTCATGCACACCCCCCAGTATCGGCACACCACTGGAGTTGGACCGCTCCCCTTTCTGATATTAAAAGATACATTTACAGGGATATTAATGGACACGTGACCCCCAAAGACAGAGGCAGCTCTCTGCAGAAAGGCAGGGCGGGTTTGTTAGCTTGTACTCACTCAAAAGACAAAGTAACAAACGCGTCCGAAGCACTCCAATACGTGCAGCTTACAGGAAAGCACAATACCTAGCGAGATCAAAATAAACAGAATTTGCATGTGCAAATTCACAAGGCAGTTCGTCGCCATCCTCTCCTGTAGACACTCCAGTCAGACGCTGGAACTTCACTCACAGTAGGTGATCATCAGTCTTAAATGTTGAGAAAAGAGCCATTAAACCATTTGCATATGCTTTAAAATAAAACTCTGCAGCCAAGCAAGCTGCTAGCGAATCACTTTCACGAGGAGGTGAGCCCCCCCCCCGAGGTTCAAAGAAAGGTTAGGAGAAGAGAACATTCAGAGGGCATCTGGGACACACTGTAACTGAACAGGTAAACAGGGGAAGGGTGGAGACGGGGGCAGGGGAACGGACACCGTCTGTGCCTCAGTCATATAATACCCACACCACAGAGGGCACTGCTAAACGGCCGACACCCCAGCCAATGTCCTGTGGTTATTAAAAAATATAAAATCATAAATAAATCACACTAAAACTAGGTGCTGGCCTTGATCTGGACCACTGCTTCACTGCCACTCACCCAACTAAAAGGAGGAAAGCCACTCACATACTGACACTGATAGGGGAGGCATTACACGACATAAACATAGGCACATGCTAGGGTTTGTGCTTTTATGTGCTTGATAGAGGAGTAAACTGTACTGATGAAGTCTTTATACTGCAAATCATTTGGCCAATCTGCTGTCGACTTTGGATCCATTTTTGTTGTGAAAAAGGCATCTCTAGTTACTGCAGATCTCAATTAGGAATTAGGAAAAGCAGTGTTTGGGATATAAAGCCAATATGGCAAAATGCGCAATAAAGAAATAGTCTCTCCTATCAGTAATAAAGTGTGCGTTTATGCACACACAGCAACATTACATTGACAAGAATGAATTCTTGTCAATTCTGGCTCATTCAACTCACTGTATCAAGTGTATTTGAACACCTACCCTTAAGTTGGTCGACCACCACACTTTGCCCCACTCTCTCATTCACCCGTCCATCTTCTCTCAGGTAGCGGTCATCTAGGAAGTTAGCGGTGGCCTCCGACAGGTGGACCTTCCCGGCCACACCCAGCTGTTCCATCAGGTTGGCCAGGTTGACGTCGTTGGACCAGACGTCGAACTTGAAGCGCTTCATTCCCAGGATACCGCACAGTACCGTGCCCGTATGGACGCCCACGCGCATGTTGACCATCTCCCTCTTCTCCTGGCAGAACTGTTCAATGGCCTGGATCATGCCGAGGCCCATCTCCACGCAGCAGTAGGCGTGGTCCGGCCTGGGCTCAGGACAGCCCGCCACGCAGTAGTAACAGTCCCCCAGAGTGCTGATCTTCTCGCAGCAGGTCAGCTCACAGAGCCGGTCGAAGCGTCCGAACAGGTCATTCAGGAGTCCGACCAGGGCGTGGGCCGACTTGTTGGCGGACATCTTGGTGAAGCCGACGATGTCTGCAAAGAGGATGCTGACGGGGTCCATGCGCTTCATGTTGAAAGGCCTGAAGATGATCTGGCCTCGGGGGAGGGAGGTCTTCTTGCGCTTGTTGCTCTTGGGGCTGGAGATGGCCGCCGCAGCGCCGCTGCTGGAGTAGCGCTTGACTGAACTGACGCCCAGCTCCTCGTCCCCCTGCTTCATCAGCTCGTCTGCCACTATCCTGGGCATGACCGAGTGGATCATTCTCTCCTTCAGGGCCTTCTCCACCTCCAGGTCTTTGCCGTGCATGATGGCTTGGCCCACCTTCAGGAAGGTGCTGCGTGACCGCACTTCGGACATGATGAACAAATGCATGCCGACGGCGTGAGCACACAGGTGGAGCAGGGCCTTGGCTGGGCCCAGCCACTTGAGAGTGTCCCAGTCCGACTCCGATGCCGAGCTCCAGTCACCCCCGGCCTGGATTAGGTGCAGCCAAGCCAGGCCCTCAAAACAGACGGAGTACAGGAGCCCCAGCAGGACTGAGGCGTAGAGGCGAACATGGAGGACGCTGTACAGCAGCAGGAGAACCTCGATGCAGAGGGAGAACGTCCCGACTGGGGAAAGGCAGGGGGCCAATGAACTTACAGCTTTTCTGTCGGAAATGTTGTACATAGGCTCCGCGCTGCTGAAGTTTTCTGCATCAAACTCAGGAGGGAGCGACTCCGAGTCCTTGAATCCCGACGTCTGGATCTGTGGCGCTAGTGTCAGGCTAAAGGTCACAAGGATAAGCAGCAGAGACACTTGGTTGTAGAAGCGCGAGTACAGCTTCGTGAAGGTCAGGAGGAAGAGGAGAACACAGAAGAGGAGGAAGGCAGCGATGGGGAGGAGGAAGAATGTCCCATCACAGCGTGACGGTTTGGCTATAAAGTATAATCCCCACAGGAGGCCTGCCGCCACCAGGTAGAAGAGCACGTAGCGGAACCTCCGCTGGGTCTGCGGGAAACACCTCTCTCTGCACGCTTCCTCCAGGATGGACGAGTCGAATTTGGGGTCCCAGAAATGCCCGGCGGATCTCTCAAACAGCTGAGGCATCTTCCTCTGGGAGCGCAGGCTCTTGACCACTGGCCTCCGCAATCCAGACTCTCCAGAACTACAGCTGGAGGAGATGCTGTATTTGCAGTGCTTGGACCCTCCCATGAAACCTCCCCCGATTGAACCCAACGGCCCGGCGCTGTGCTTGTGCTTGACGCTGCTGCTGATCCTCACCGACACGGCCCCTTCTCCGCTGGAGTCACAGCTCACCTCGGTGTTTTGAGGCAGCAGTTGCTGATTCTGGGGGGACGCCATGGTTCTTTCTATAACCAAATTAGACCACGCTGAAGAAATTAACTGTTATTCTAATGGCAAGGCGGATAAAGTAAGGCAACGCATGCAACCACAGTGTAGGCGTACCTGATTGAGCTAACAGAGAAGCACAAAAAAAAAACTGCTTGGTTCTCCTATGTTAGGTGTGTAGAAATATTACCAGAGCTCTTACGGTTTTCAGTAGTTGTCATTATTCCCCCTTGTGACGTCAATCCCTGCATTCCTCTACCTTCCAGCCTGTTTTGACGCACTTTAGTCTTCACGATTCCCCCTTCTGCCGCCTCTGTTGCAGGCCAAGTCCAAAAACGCACTTTGATTCACTCATTGGAAAAACATTTGGGAGATTGGAGTCAGATTACTTACTGACTGGAATAGGGAAATTCTGACAAAAAGGGTGAAAGAAGGTAAAAAATTGATTTATTAGTGTAGTAGTTTCAAATCCGGTTAGAAATATCGTCAATTATCTGAAAATCCCATTGCCAAGGTTTTCTGGCTTGATTGGAGCGTGTCCAGGATACAAGGGTTTAGTTGAACTCCAGTCAGTTGAGAATTAATCCTTTCTGAACTTCAGACCTTATTTTTTACATACGTACCAGAATTTCATCCTTCGTGGTTTTCAAAGATAAACATAATCCGCGTAAAAACTACACCTATGGAGCTGTCGCTTGGCACACGGTAAAGGAGGTAAGCTTTAAACGTTAAGGCGAAAAACAACTCCGGTTAACCGGAACGAGGACAGACAGTGTCAACACAACCGGTTAATGCACATGTTTCTTGCTACAGGCCTAATCAGAAATATTCGGCTTGATGGAGCCCCGTCCTTTCCTGAGTTGCTACTCCGGAACCTCCATCGCTGTCTCCAAACGGAGGGGATCCGCGCCCACATACGTCCATATCCTATCCGGAGAGAATTCCACGAGATGCTTGCGCAAAAAGCAACAAAAAAATCCTCAGTTCCGTAGCCTATACGATCTCAACTGTCAAATTGCACGTGTGTAAACACACACTGACAATCTATTAGCCAACTGAATCTATATTGCTTTGGTATCCGCGATCACACATACACACAATACTATAGGCTACCACGTAATTGATTTTAATTATGCTTACAGAAAATTCCCCGTTTCGTTTGAAGTTTTATGCCCCTGCATGTTCAATCAGTTTATGGTTTTGGGAAAAAAGATCGATTGTGATCTTTTTACTTCTATTCGTACAAAGACAAGGCAAATTTCAGTTTTTTCTAACTTAAGTTAATTACATTGCTGCCAAAGCTCATAGGAAAGTTTTCGTAAACCAGAAGTAAATTTCTCTCATTAAATGGCAGAGGGTGAACGCGTGGAGGCTAATTAAAGCTCTTTGCTTTCAAAACATTGTCCCCTTGGGTAGGCTACGGTTCCCGAAGAACAAAAAATCGAGTTGTCTTTATCCAATGACTTGAATTAAATCGTATAGGGCGGGCTTTACTGACTGGTGAAGATAATTCCCTTTAATTCAAACCCGATTTGTTAGATTGAACGGTCTAGTCTAGTCCCATATTCCACTTCTGGTCCAATTGATGTCTTGTCTGTCTGATTGTCTTTTATTCCCGTTATCCGAGCAGTTATTGTCCGCGGGCACCGTCGACATCTATCCAGGCACAGTTGAGAACGCAGTCGCCTTTACCACCATCTTCTGAGCGTTGTCAAAATTCACGATCCACCCTCTTGAGTCTAGCATGTGTGGCAGAGAAAGGAGGCTTGACTGTTGAGTAGGGGAACTGTGAACATACGTGCACGCACTTGGGAAAAAGGAAACACTGGAGGGTGGCGAGCACGTAAGTTTTCAGAGAAGGGTGGGGGCGGGGCGTGTTCTTTCTTCACTAACCGCAGTGAGCGCGTTTGAGCGCACCCCACCTCCAATTTGCCGTCATGCAAAAACGTTGGCGCGCCTCTACCTTCTCCACCATAGGACCGTTTAAAATAGGCCCTGTATTACTATTCATAGCTGTTTTGTGCTTACGTTTGACGGTAGTGATTTAATGCGTAAAACAGGGCGGCGGACCACCTTGGGGAAAAAAGTCCATAGCTGCCCCATTCAGGTTGAAACAAACACTTGTAAAAACAAGTGTCAACGAGCCATTGCACAAGACCACATATTTTACTAAACCTGTTTTTATTCTGTCATGTTTTATTTTTGATTTAAAAGGGACAGTATCTCGACACCCTACCCCTGCGCCAGGGATTCCCAACTGAACTGAACTAGGAGTAGCTATTAGTAGGCGGCCCCCCAAACTGTATTTGAAATTATGTATTTATTTAAAATAAATAAATATTTAAAAAGCCAAAGTGTGTTTTCAGCCAATACCTGGATGAAACTACTTTTCATAAATTAATCAACTAGCACCCCCCATCATTTAATATAATGTTCTCCAAAGGTTTCAATGAAATGTCAGGAGGATTTAATTGAAGTAGCACGGCATGGGTCTATATCTTAGACCCATGCCGTGTTTTTTTTTAAATGGAATATTATATTATTTATAGAATATTAAGTGCCTTGAATCTAAACCAATTAGCACATTCAGTAGTTTGGTTATTTCAATTATTTTATTTTATCTCACTTTCCATGGTATAATTATGATATTTTATTTTGCAATTTAACCTATTTTGCCAGTTATTGATAATACAAAACACTGAAAAGGGGATAAGAAATACTTGAACCAAGTGGTCCTAATGGGCCATTTGTGAGTTTTAGGTGGCTCATTAACTAATCTAATCAGAGAGTTATTGTGTGGCAGAATAGGCTACCCCAGGTATGTGGCACACACAGGCTGGAAGTGTGTCACCTCACACACAGCCTCGACATCAGTAAAAGACACGTGAAAGCAGGCGTAGATTATATGACACACTTTAAGAGTTTTATGTCCATGCAGACACTTTCCTAAGTTTAAGTAAATGGATCTACTACCAAACCCAGTGCCCCTTCCTAACACACTCACTCTGAGACGCACGCACGCACGCGCACACACACACACACACACACACACACACACCAAATACTCCCCTCGTAGGCAAATACACCCCTCCCCACAACCAGTCACGACAAACTGTTGGTGCAATGCAGCTGTAGGCTATGAACTGTATACAAACCCCAAAAAGTGCACCTTTAGCCTACCCAGAGTCTTAACTGTACCAAGATTATGCTTACAGAGAGAACTGGAACATATATGAAAGTATTTAGGCAAACAGCAAAGGAAAGAGAAAGAGAAAGAACAAGAGAAAACAAAAATATATATATAGTAAAGTCAGCTCCCCACTGTATAAAACAGGGGTTTTACATGTCTTCATCTATTGTTTGTAAAGGCTGCATTAAGAAAATAATGTCAATAATAACCACAGTGTATCACTATACTCAGTGAATTGAATTCTTTATTCTTAATGATCAAGCTTTCAAAATTGGGCTAAAATTAAGTTTAAAATGTACACCAAAAAAGGAAACGATTGAACAACTATTTCAGGACACACATCCATTCTAGAATTACTTTACAGGCCAAATGAGGTGAGTAATATTGACATATCCTAAAAGCACAACCACACAGTTACATTACACCTGGGTAGGTAGCCTTAAAAAGGTATGGATATTAGCGCCACAGATATTAGCGGTAGTCTGTAAACCCTTTTATACAGCACGATCTAGTGGACATTCACTGTAACTGCAGTGCAAATGTATGCCTTAAGGAGCACACAAACCCAGGTTTATACAGTAAATGAGTGCCTCTTACGAAATTGTATTTGTGGATTTGTTCCTTTCTGGTGAAATAGGTCCTTAACTTGGTATTGGATAATCAGGAAAAAAAATGTCCCTCTTAGTTTAGTTAGGGAGGCAGAGATAATGGGGAGTGCATACTGTACTTCTAAATGAATTAGCCTGGCACTTTTGGAATGCCATAATAAGCAATGGCTTCCTGTTGACAGAGGCCTTCACATGTAATCACGTGTGAAGTTCATGTGTCTTTTCTGTAAGTTCATACATTGTATTCTGTAGGTTTCCCTATAGCTATGAGGAAATTCGTTGAGGTAGGCCTTCATATATGTCTGAATGCCTATCCAAGCCTTTTCTATAACTACATGCCCAGTGTCAGAAGTCAGTGTTTCAGGGTAGGGCATGCTTTCTTCCTCAGAGGTCAGGGGTCAGTTCATGAGTGCTCCAGTTTGACTTTCCCTCTCAAACATTACCGGTCCCGCTCTAGTCCCGTTCTAACACGGAATCTGGACACTGGAATTACTTTAATTACAGTTCATCCATATCTTGCAATGATCATTTCTGAAACAATACAGTGATTGTTTAAGATACACAGTGGTCTATTTCAGCCTTTAGAAAGGTTACTTACATACAATGGAAAATAGTTGTCTAACCTGCAGAACAAATGGATAAATAACACTAATAATTCACACACATCTTTCATTTTAGTACTACTACATTATGGAAATTTGCACCATTGCTTGTGTAACATTTATCACTTATATGGTCATTCAGCTAAAAAGCTGAAAAGCTTATCATAAGAAGGAAAAAGAACGCATAATACAGTAGTGAAATATTGCCAAGAACTGGAAACTGTATAGACAACAACAGTAAGAATAGTTAAGAAAAAAAGCAGGTGTCCCACACCCTCCCGCTTGTGAAGACTATGACCCTTGAACCCTGACCTCTGCTCCCATCACAGTGCTCACTTCAAAGGCTGTCAACAACCGAGAGCGATGAGTATATAAAACAAAAGAGAAAAAATTCTTATTTATTAATGGCACCGTTTTTTGAAAGTCGTCAGTAAGAAAACCTTTAAGATTATGTTAGAAGGGAAGAACATGCACTTTTCATATGCTAAAATAAAATGTGACAGCTAACATGCAACATTAGTGTTATCTAGATGAGTCGAATGCAGAGGCTTGGCTTGTTTACTCAAACCCAAACGTGTTGGACTAGCACCCGACAATAACGCTATATCAAAATCGTATAAAGCACATGGAATTCACTTTCTGAAATGTAATTTTCAAGATCAATTTTCAAAACACGCCGGCAACTACTGTTTCCAATTTCCCATTTTATTCACATACAAGGGAGCTGGATAGCAACTGTTTTCAGTCTCAAGGGTTCATCATCTTTTATTTATTTCATTTAGCTTTTTTTCTCTCCATTAGTTACCTTTCCTGACATGGATATTTTCCCTACCACCAGATTCCCTGACCAGTCCATTTTGGTTGCATGAGAGAAGAGGGCATGCATTTTTAACCTAACTCATCAGCGATATCTGTTCAACACTAATCCCTCGGCTGCCTCATCATTCATAGAACCCCTCCCTCCCTCCGTTTACCACAGCCCCTTATCCTCCTGAGAAACAAACAAACAAACGAACACGCTATTATCGCATCTCCGCTATTTTCTCAACAATAAAGGCTTTCTTTAAAAAATCAAAAAAGCAGGGTTGGTTGACACCAGTCCTCTTTTTCTTTCACTTAATTTTTCCTTTCTTTGTCACCTCCCCCAACACACCCCCTCCCCCCCTCTCTCTTGCAATTTATTTTGACTCAGTTTTTCCGGTATCGATTCTTGGGCTTCTCGCCGCAGCCAGTCGCCTCGCAGGAGGACAGGCCGGGCTGCTTGCCGGAGTTGATGCTGCTCAGGAGGGCGGGGAGCTCGTTGGTGATCGCCCTCTCAATCTTGTCCAGGAGGCAACTCCCCATGTAGGAGCATTGCGAGGACAGCGGCTTGAAGTTGGTGACCGGATTGATGCCGAAGAAGTCACGGTAGGCGTCGCGGTTGGGCAGGTCGAATTTGCTGACGTTGGTCTTGGCCAAGATGGATTTGAAGATGTAGAACTTGTCCGGGTCGTCCAAAATCTCCTGGAAGACGAGCTCAGGGTCGCTGAAGAAGCTCATCTTCTCTTTGAAGGTCTGGACGTAGCGGTCGACCAGCAGGCCGTGGATGCGCACGCGGATGCCGTGTTGGCGGATGAAGGCAATCTTGTTCTCCAGGCGGTTTTCGATGACCTGGTTGAGGTCTTCCAAGAGGGAGATCTCCTCGCGCTTGAAGAGTTCGCGGCTGGTGTCGGGGGCATAGTCGTACGGCCAGAAGGAGCTCACGTAGACGCGGGGCGGCTCCGTCACATTGATGAGTGGGGCCAGGCTCCAGAACAGGGCCCCATAGACCCTCATCAAGTCCTGGGTGACCAGGTTGTCGGCCTTGTTGAGGATAATGCGAATCTGGGACTCACGGCCCTTCAGCTGCCGGAAAAGCATCTCCAGCTCCAGCCCCACGTCCAGCTTGGTGGGGTCAAACACAACGAAGATCAGGTCAGCACGGTCGATGAACCACTGGCAAACATCGTTGAAAGGGTAGCCTGGGTCGGGAAAAAGACCATCAGACTTGCATTAGACTTGCAAGCCGTACTCTGTAAATAAACATCAAGTTAAATTCCCCAATTTTGTTATAGCACCCCACTATCCCCAAACTTTGCAATAGTTCGCAATAGCTGCATTAGCTCTGTTTATATGGGGGAGGGGTAGAGAACAGTGTGTGCCTATAACGCTGTAGGGTGAGAAGTAGAGCATTTAGGTGCGAGTTTCAAACCATCCCTGGTTTCAACCACAAGGGCAATTCTGGATACAAATTGAAGAGTGTTCCTTTAATAATGGGCAGATGTTTGCTCGTTCTTGTGCTACCTCTCTCCTGCTGCTTGCGGTTCTCGATGATTCCGGGCGTGTCCACGAAGGTGACGCGTTCCAGCAGCTTGTGGGGCATCTCAATACCGATCAGCTTCTCCAGGAAGTTCTGACCAAACTTCTCCAGAGGGGAGAAGGAGCGTGAGCTGTCCGCCGCCATTACGATGCCCTCCACAGAGCGAACCTTCTCTCCATGCATGATCACCGTGAACTCAGAGGTGGTAGGCTCAGCACCTGAGGAACAGGCCAGAGGTCAAGAAAGAGGTTAGCAATCGTATATATAAAGACAGAGACAAACACGGTGTCAAATCAAGAGAGAAGATAGAGAAGAGCAACAGGTTTTGATTAAGACTGGCAAAAAAGGAAAGTATCTTTAGACTAGGTGACATGAATACTACAAACTACACTGGGAACAATGTAAAAACCAGCCAGGTGAGATGCTTTGCATGAACCTACCTGTGTAGAGCTGGTAGGGGTTGTCCCGCAAGCCCAGGAGGTAATTGATCATGGACGACTTGCCTACACTCCAGGGTCCCAGGAACAGCACCATGGGCTTGGAGGTAATCTCTCCATCTGTAGGGAAACAATAAAGTGATACAGTTGAAACTGCAATACAATTCCAAAGAGAAATGTAGAATCCCATGGCTGGTTTTTGACACTTTGGGAAATTATCTCTGCTTTTTAATAGCACAATCATATTTTTAATGCCAGCAATAAAATACCCTGGTACAATGGTGTGAAAGCGTTGTTAAGTGTTATGCAGAGCTGTTGACAAAACAGGGCCAATTTGTACAACGGTTTCAATTTTAATATGCATTGAATAAAAACACATGTAAGGTAGATTAACAATCCCTTTAAAATGTCTCCACAGAAAGTCAATGAACCACATCGGCACAACAAACAAAGAAATTGATATACTAATAGATATACTAGACGACTAACAAACATATAAAAATAAAAATGTCTTCAGCTTTTCTCATGCTGACTCAGGCTTTCATTTATTCACTTGAAGCGAAACAAATATCTCCAAGCGCTGCAGCCATGTCCTGAACACAGAAAGCTGGCATCAATGCATTAACATAATGTGTATTCAAATGAGAAGCGGTCAAAGCGTTTTGCAAGCAGTGTTGAATAGGAGGCTGACGTATTTGTGACTGGAAGTTGTGGGTGGTAGGGCTCAACTGAAAACTTGGTCTGACTTGGTCCAAATACTGTATATCTGATCAAAGATAATAAAAATAAAAGTTTTTTTTTTTTTACAGAATGATAAGAAATTATTTATTTATTTATTTATCTAGGACTAGGAGAATGGGGGCGGGGAGGGAGGGGGCTCAGCACTTCAAGGCAGTGCCATGCACAGGAAAGCCCTGTGTCAAACCCACCTGCTCCAGAGTCCCCCAGGTTTCGTCCAGGGTAGGCTGTTAGGTGGTGAGGGTCGGAAGAGGTGGGGGGTAGGAGAAGTAAAAGGAATTGGAGGTTAAAGAAAGAGAGGTGAGCTCGGTGAGGGTCAAAGGTTTCTAGGAGCAACAATGTGCATGAACGGGCAGGAGGCTGGAATCTAATCCCATTTGAATTTAACAGTCAAACAAGTAGCATGCAGACCAGGCCTGTAAAGCCACAAGAGGGCAAGCTTTGTTATAGGAAGTTTGTTTGTTTTCTGTGTTAAGTTAAGTTAATTAATGAAAAGGGGAGAAAATATATCAACAAAGTCAAATTTATACTGGACCTATTTTTCAGGACCAAGATTGCCATACCTTTAAAATACTGCCAACACACTTTTTAGGACATGAATCTGAGTTTCTTTTTTACTGTACTATTTTAGACATCCTTTGAATAAACAGGGTGTACTCATTCTAACGCAGTACAAAAACCTAGCATTGAGCCCACTGCATACCATGAGAGTAAACCCCTATACGCCTGCCTACGAGCCCAAGGAAAAGGAAAATCTTAATTTGCTGCCTTATGGTGTGGGAAGGCTGATATGTGCAAACGAGTCAAATCAAAACCAATCAACCCAAACAGAAACACACAGTATTAACACTATTAAGATTAACCAGGCTCTCCACTGTACCTGAGATCTCATGCTGCCTCAGCTCATTGTACTTGTAGGCCTGCTCCATGGGCTTGATAGATGTGTGGTAGATCTTGCGTAGCCTCTGTAAAGCCGCTGTGGAACAAGGATAATGGGGTAGCATAAGATGTAGGCCCAATAGAAGTATGTAGCCTTAGTGGCGAGGAAGATTAAAATGCCTGTGAATTAGAATAGACAGATTTCCCGTTCTTGTTACAAATGGAGAGTGTTAGAATGTCGGAACATGTTTCAGTTCATTTCTCATTTCATTCTTTTTATGTGCTGCATAAATCACCAAAATCAGGAAGATGACAGTGCTTCAAGGCAAGTGATACATTACAATTTGATACATGATGGAATTGCTTTCATATTCATTTTTCTGTATTGGTACTGCCAGTATATGTATAACTCTCGGAAAAAAAATCATTCAGCTGACAATAATTACTATGTAGCTGTAACCCCTTAGCTGGACAGAAGACATCTGTTTGATCCTTACACACACACACAAACAACATGCTCATCACACACCCTCCCTCTTACCTGCATAGTCTCCAGACTTGTCCTCAGTGGTCAGTCGGAGTGTCTCCTCAATGTGAGATCTGTCTCTGAGGATGGAGGTAACATCTTCGATTTCTGCAACAAACAAACAAAACAAATAAAATAAATAGATATACTGCTACTACTACTATTAATAATGCTAAAAAATATTGTTATTATTATAAACATCTTTATTTGACAAAAAAAAACTCATGAAGGTCTGGACGTAAAAAGTTCATGTGTTTTTAGGAAGTGTAACGCTAGTGTTGAGCTTAAACTGTGAAATGCCAAAGGCACTGCAACATTCTCTCTATTATAGCTGTGGTGTTCAAATTCCACCAACTGACATGTGTGTCCTTAGTGCCTAACCGCAATTTACACCAACAAGCAATGTGCCAAGATCCTCTGAAGTACAGAAATGGATGTCCCTAAGTGTCCCCATGTGCCATGGCTTGGTCAAAACTATGCTCTAGTGACAGCTTGATTGTACTGCTCAAGGAAGAATTTACACTGGTGGCAGCGGGTCATCGTAAATGTTTCATACGTTTCAAGGCCAATAATGTTATCATTTCCCAGGGATACATTCATCAAAAACTCAGACACCTCAATATCCTTCCCCACGCCTGCGAATTGTGCTGTACCGCAGGGATAATTGGCAAAAATCCTAGTAGGCAGCTTAGCTTTAAATGGGATGTCAATAACACGGGCCCGTGATTTGAGCTGTCCCATCTTTCTCAGCTGTTCGGCTCGGCAGAATATTTAGCCTCACATCGAAATTTAAATGGTGCAAAATAACCATGTCCTGCTGCAAGTCTATGTCTCTTTATTCATAATAAATAACAATCTTCTGACTGAAAATTTAGGAAGGATCTACAAAATAGGTTGCCAAGTAGCAAGTGTTTTTTTAGCATCCTTAGCTGTAGAATACTACAAGCTCAAATTCCTGACTGTAAATCTGTCACTAACATAATGTAAATGAAAGGAGGGCATAGGCAAATAGCAGCAAACCCAAACCTTTTCATTCTGCCTCAAAAGCATGAGGCTTAAAAATTTGAATAAACGGTCCCACTAGTGGCCATAACCCATACACGACCTGACTACCCTAACTTCAAAATAACATCCAAACTTAGCATGTATTTGCACACTGGTGTCACCATATCTGAGCGTATCATATTGCTTAGGTCACACAGCAGCTGGTACAATCAGGTTCCTAAATTAGAAACTAATCTTTAAATAAACCGAGACATTTGCTCGATGTTGATAAGCTTTTACAAGTACAGAATGACAAGAGGGACTCCCTGCAGTTTCATAACAGTTCAGGCAGGGTGGGTGCTTCTCCGATCAGCTCAGCTGTACAGGGGACAATGATGTGTAATCCTCTCAATCTTGTTCCCTTAACTTCTATATTTAACTTTGTATCGAGGACTTATCAGCCGGTTAGGCTTGTCCTTGTATGCCTAGGTCTCAGGAACAGAGCTGTCTGTAAGGCTACTGTATAGGGGCTTGGCTTTCCGTCCAACAAACCCATTCCCAACTAACCCACCAGCTGGTAAGCTATTTTTAGAAACACTTGGGAGATTTTTCTAGCTGACACTTGCAGGCTCCAGTCATAGGGGCTTGGTATGTGGCTCCTAGCATTAATACTGTATTTGTTGATACAATTTAGAGTCTCTCTTTTGTTAGGGAAGTAACTCAGCATGAATTTGATTAAAGCTTTTAAATTTTTTATTCTTTAAGCACTAGAGTATACTATATTTAAATATACTGTGTATATATATAATATAATACTATAATTTAAAAATAAAGCAGATATTGTAACTTCAGCCTCCGGCTCCTGTCTGCACATCTGGTGTGTGTGCGACTCAGCCCTCCCACTCTCACTGATTGGCACCGACTGATTTTCCAAGATCAGCAGAAGGTTCTAGTAGAGGTGATTTTGAACAATAATAAACCCTAATTTTGAACAATTACAATGTGTTTGTGGGATTTTCAGTTGCAACAATCTTATAATACACAATATATTATCCAATATACCGTATAATCACATATTCATAATAATTTTCAAAATCACACATTGATATTGATTATCAATGGGGGCAGGATAGTCTAGTCGTCTAGGTGTTGGACTCCCAGCCAGAGGGTCATGAGTTCAAGCCACAGAATTGGCCTAACGTTACCTGTAAACATCCTTGAGCCAAGTTCCTAATTCCTAACTCCTATCTGAAGCATGCAATTACCTTTGGATAAACACATCTGTTAATTGATTATTGCTGTCTCATTGTTCCTAGCTGTCTACTAATCTTCTTTTTTGGCTTAAAAGTTATACTTGTTCTGAAAAGATCTGGACAGTAACTTATGGCTGACATTCAATGCCTCAGTCCTCACACATTAGTCTTTAGCCATTGTGATAAGTAACTTCTCCTGAACCATGCTGTTTGGCTGCACCTGATTACAGTACATATGTAAACCCAAGAGGATTTAACCCCCCTGTGGCACCTCTGTGGCAGTACAAGAGCTTCTTATGTGCCACAAGTTTTGTTTTTCTTCACATCAAGTCTGTGAGACTGAAATCAGACAGTGATTTTGGAAAGGTTTCCAAAGCCAAATTGTTTACCAGACTGGAGTAAACTTGTTGACTTATTTTTACATGAACAAGGTGGAGGTCTGCATAGTAACACAAAGGTTAGCACCGTCGCCTTGCAGTGCCAGCTCCTGGGTTTGGTTCTTGGCACAAGTCCTGTTTTTGTGGACGTTCTTGCCATCTGGCTACTCTAGTTTCCTCCTACCTTTAAAGACATTCAGGATAGGATAGGCTGTAAACTGTAAACTGCCTTTATATGTGAATGGCGTGTGTGTGTGTGTGGGGGGGGGGGGGGACTGTGTTTATGTGAGTGCAGAGGCAGTGTAGGTTGACTCACTATACCTATATAAAAGGATGAATAAAGCAGCTGGTTTTAAAATGTAAATAATTTCAATAAAAATGGTCCCTCCTTCAAAATCAATGACAAATTTAAAGAACACAAAATGGATTTTAATCTACGGTATGTGCTGTAGCTATTCTGCAACTCATATTATCCCCAAGCAACAATGTTAAGACCCGCCACAGAAGATACAGTATTAATGCCTTTTTACGGCTTTAAAACAGATGCTCCTTTTTAGCAAAGACACTGCTGGTTGAGAAACAGCGCTGCAAACGCCAATTCTCACCTCCTAAAAAAAACCTCCTAATAATACTCTTACGTAAGGTTGCTCTTAGTATGATGTGAAAACAACAGTAACCAAGAGTTAGCAGTTGGAATAAATTAGGGTCTGAGTAATACTGGTTGGATGGTTAAATAGTTAAATACCAAATCTATAAACAGAATGGCAGAAAAGAAGATACGATGTTGGCTACAGGTCAAAATGAGTTTAAGGAGTGAGCGAAAAGAGATGATTGCAATGTTCTGGCAGCAGATTTAATTACAGTCATTTGAACACTGCACTATACATTTCCAAGCCCATTGAACATCACAATGGTACACTGGACAATGGACACTTGGTTCCTTACCATTAAGTCTACATGCTGACACACAGGAAGAAATATGCTATTTGGCCACTGTATTCAATGCCCCAAATCGATCTTTGTTATTGTTTTCACTTCAACTTTATTTGGCTTGCCTTGTGTCAATTCATATGGCGCTAGAATCTTTTATAAACACATTACTAAGAACTGTTGCTTTGTTGCCGCATTAGAAGAATGTTTTTGAGAAACAAGGGAAGCCCTAGGTAGTTTCTGTATTTCCAACAGTTAGTTCATTTAATTCACAGAGAATTTAGATATTTCATCCCAGACATAAGCATATGGATTCACATTGAGATAAGGAATCAGTAGAGACAAGGGTTTAACAAAAGTTCAATACCACTTGAAATTGGAGGTTTGCTTTACTGTTAGTAAGACAGAGCCTTCTATCTTATCAAGGCATCAGGGCTGTCCTCGTGGCACAGAAAGCTTACTCAAGCATCTGTAACTTGACCCATCAGTGATAGCAGCCATGTCCTTTGACACCAGCCTCTTGAGTGGGCTTTAACTGCTGTGAACTTGTTAACACCCTCTAGCCAATCTCTCACGTACATCGTAAGACGGAGCGGTGGTCTTGCCTGTGGACGGCGGGCCTTGCATCAGACCCTCAACATGCTAAATTAACCTTCCAGGCGCCAGTGGAGCAGATATGAACCCTGACATCTGTCACCAAGACCCTGTGTCCTCACTGAGCATGTTGCTGGGCAACTCTCCCGGTTTGGAGAAACATTCGAGCAGCACCGGCAAGTTGGAATGTCATAGGTTTAAACCTGCCATGGGTTTCGGGATTTGGCCTCTGTGACTGAGTAAGTCATGCCTCAACTATAGATCAGAATTGAAACAAAGCAATGGGAAAGTTCTACAGTCAGAAGTTGTTCACCATAACATTTAAGAATTTTTATTTAAAAACAAAATTAAGAATTTAGCTAGCCAATTACAAACAGAACAAGATATTTTGTGTGAGTTGGGTGTACACATCAAAAAGTTCCCTAATCGTCATTATTCAGTTTACTCAAAGCAGGTGAAGTCAGTCCTGTGCATGTGTGTGTAAGTGCAAGATCAGATGACTAGTTGTGCTTGCTTGCATGTTTCAGTGCATCGTAGAGTATGTGGGAATGCAGACATTTGTATTTGCACTGTTTATATTAAGCTGTGTGAGTGTAACCCCCCGATCATGTTCTGCTTGCAGGACAGTGAAGGTACATTGAATTAGAGTGAGCATGATGACATTCTAAGGATGTAGCCCGAGCGATGTATGGGCTTCAGCTAACCTATTGAAAGGTTTCCAAACTACTATCAACTATGGTGTCTTTAAAAGAAGTGACCAAATCAGATTTGCGGAAGCAGATAGATCTACTTTTAGAGTTATTATTCTGCTAAATGCCTACGTAATGAAATAGCCTTTAAAACAAATGCACATCAATTAGTGATTTAGTCTATTAGTGATTACAGGAGTAAGACTCCAGAATTAGACATTTTAGACTGGTCAGAATGACGAGAAAAATGCACAGAATGCAACAGGTGTTTTATAGCTAAGATGATACCCCCCCAATAGTCAGAAATAGCCCTACAATGGACTAGAAGGTGGAGCAAGAGGAGGGGTGTCGGCTGCCTCCTATTTTAATGCTGCAAGTATTAGTCAGCCTGGAGGTTGAAGATCTGGAGACATGCACAAACCCCCTGCAGGCCACCAGGCCAGGCTGTTTGATAAATATGCAGTTCAGGAGATACATTAGCTTGACCAGTATTCACTGTTCCAGCACCACCTTCTTTATGTCCGATACAGAATAGTGCTACAAACAAATAAATAACCAACCTACCCCGTATTCGCGGTAGGTTATGTAATGACCATAGCTCAGGCTATAGTGCATAAATATATATATCTAATATATCTAAACCTAAAGTCTAAATTCCACTTGGGTACACCCTATTCTACACTAAGAAACCTTCTCAGGACCGGAGTAGGATTGTTTTTAAGGGTAAATCAAGCTGACTGTAGAGCTTTGCTAACAAATGTCAAAGGCCCCCATTTAGACTCCAGATATTGACCCCATCAGGTGACCTTGGGGCTGTTCTCCATGGAGTTCTGGGGGTGGCCCGTCTACTAGTGCACCGGAGGGATGTCCCAGACATGCCATCCGTGGGTAGCATGTTGAAACGGTATGCCTTGACCTTTCAACCTCCCCCTTCCTCGCACAGCAGCCAGGGCCAACGAGGATCTGCCGTATCAAGGATGGCTAGTGTTACAACTCCCAATGTAAACAAACTGAAGGAACTGAAGTGGCTCACTATGAAAATAGTTATTCAATAATGTAATAATAATCTCTTTATAACAAGGTTAAAAAATGGAAAACTGTCATATTTGTACATACACACACGATCCAGAAAGAGTTAAGAATAGGCTGCCTCGAGTCGACAGTTGAATGTTGCTCTAAATTTGCTAAAGATTAAATGGCTTCATGGCAGTTGTAATTACTTTGTCGCGTTTAAACAATAAGCGCCAAGCTTCGTCCAGCAGATTTTCAGGGCGGCTCAGAAGTACCTACCCCGGAGTAGGTACTTCTTTCGGCCCCGAAAAACGGCCCAGAAAGAGTTTCTATAGAGTTTGTTCCGGCAGTGGTGCCACCCTCTCTAAAATGGACCACAAGTTCCTGCAGTGGCAGGCACCTTTTGTTAACAATTAAGAGACTTGCTAAAGGCAATTTGATGCTATTTTTTCAGTAATTAAAAATGCTGAAAATGCCTATTTTTTTATTTTATTTATTTATTTATTTTATTAATAGTTTAGGCTTTTATTAATATCAAATCAATCAAGATAGCTTTAGTTAGTTTATCATAACTGACGCATTAGCAAATGACAAGGGCTAGATTTCATAACACAAAGATTGTATGATTGTTATTAAATAACCCCTGT
This sequence comes from Percopsis omiscomaycus, assembly GCA_027575585.1. Classification (NCBI taxonomy): domain Eukaryota; kingdom Metazoa; phylum Chordata; class Actinopteri; order Percopsiformes; family Percopsidae; genus Percopsis; species Percopsis omiscomaycus. Next base: position 624 of record JAODLI010053842.1, on the reverse strand, counting down.
TGCTGCCTTTAGTGTTATTTCCTACCATCACCACAAACATTAAGAAGGTGTGAGGAATTACTGCATAACGTCAGTGTGTTTTGGACTGAATGGATTTTCATTTCCTTCTCTAATGTCAGAGTAATTAAATATCTTCAGTTCCTCTCTACTGAGCAGCACATCTAGATAATCTAGATAAAGACATGATAGCAAACTCACTTCAGTTCATTTCGAAGAACAGAACATTTAAGTAGGCCCTCCACATCACCTACTTTATTATACTGCACCTGAGAACAGTTTCAGTAACACACATAATCTCACACCTACTGAGAAATAGCAACAGTTGTTAGGACAGAAACAAAACCTGACAACTAAACACACAGTATTCCAAACAGTGTATTTGTAAAAGACGAGACACCTGAATAGGCCATGAGAAGGGGGTCTATAGAAAGGGGTAAGAGCCGGCGCATGGACCCCAGCACCTCCTGCCTGGAGAATGCATGTCCCTACATGGCCAACTGCTGGGAATAAATTGTGATTGTGACAGTGCAGGGTGACAGCAGCTGTGCAGCGCGTCTAAAGGGTAGCGTGGGGCGGGGCGGGTAAGGAGTCAGGCGGGGGGGGGGGGGGGGGGTTGGTGGGGGG
>JAODLI010053831.1:0-16056 GCA_027575585.1 Percopsis omiscomaycus | reverse complement strand
CGGTGGGTTCGGTGAATGCGCATATGAAACTGGTGGGGTTCAGTACATCCAACAAGGTTAAGAACCACTGGACTAGAGGCTTTTAGATATATTATATCCCCTTACTTAATCACATGTTGCTCCAAGCCAATTGGGTGGACAAAAATTACTCGTATTGCCTCAGCAGCATTTCTTTAGGATAGTGCTGAAGTGGATCTCTTTGAGGAGAGTGTCTACCAGCTCGTTAACAATTATATCAATGTGTAGTACCGAGTTTCCGTGTAATCGCATGTAACATGACTGGGCATAGACGGTGTTTGACTCTTGCATTACAGCTTGGCATGTGTGAATTATAATCTGTTTCTAGTTAGATGTGTGTTATACTGTAGTTTCCTTTCCTTTATTCCCTTACAAGTGATATCAGCTAAAAGTTAAAGCTGTACCTTTTTCCAAGTTTGACTTGAAGTGCTATAAGCTAAGGTTAAAGATAGGTTTTTTTTCAAGAAGGTTGTTGCATCTTTGTAAAGGTTGGTCATTGTCTGACAGATAGGAATAGATGAGGCAGAGATGAGGAAAATCCTTTAAAGACACAATCTCCCCACCAGAATTTAAGGGAATAATAATATTGGTTGATATCTGTTATCAGGTCGACACTCACTAAATATCGGAGTCAGTATCGGTAAATCCAATATCGGTCAGGCTGTAATTTTGAACATCAAGAAATGTTCTAGACAATATTTTTAAATACTGGCACTCTGAAATGACCACATACATTCATCATTTTACTTTTCATGATATGATGATGTTCAACAATAAATAAGTTTGTTTATTGTGTACATTTACAGAGTGCCAGTATTTAAAAATATTGTCTAAAACATTTCTTTATGTTCAAAAATCTTGAATGCATAAAAAAAAGGAATGAGGGAATTGTGGGTATTTATACCCACAATACTCATTTCTTTTTTTTATGCATTCAAGATCCTTCAATACTCCTTTTTCAACACTTAACAGACTTACCCTCAAGCCCACTGTGAAAAGTCTGTTGTCCTATAGGAATTACCTTTCCACGATATTACTGCCAAGTGAATCTGCTAAGGGGAGGGAGTGTTGTGTATTCACTTCCCCTTGTCCATAATGTTTTATGAGTCAGCAATTTCCTTTTCACAAACGTGACCTACGAGATTTGAGGCTGTGTCCTGCTTGTCCCTGTCCCTAGGAACCGGAAAAGACGGAGCCGGAAATTGGCAGTGACTGTGACAATGAAAGAATTCCTGCTAAGCCAATCACGAGTCAGGTGGATTCTACCAGGTGGGCTTATTCAACAATATGTAGATTGTATGTGATCATTACGCAAATAAAATTGCAACTGAGATTAATTATACCTGAACTGGACTATAATAACAATTATTATTATTATTATTATCGGAGCATTGCTACTACACACCAGTCGATTATTATTTTTATTACACAGTTTGTAGTTGTTGACCAGTGTAATTATTTAGGAAATATTAAGTAATGTGCAGACTCAGTGTTTACTGCTGATGTAGTTGGCTCTGTTTGTTACATTGCACAATACAAGAAGCCCACAGAGGTAAGACTCCCTAGACTTTTGACTAGCACACACACAAACTAAGCAAACAAATAATTGAAGGCCCATTTAAAGGCAGACCGAAGTGAATCAATGCACAGATGAATCTATAAAGTTATAAGGTAGCTATGGCCATACAAACCACATAGCTAGCTAATAGCTGCAGCAGTGGCAGCCAGACCATTTTTGGCACTCTACCCCACCAGAGTAAAATTACTATAGACTAAAATGGTGTGCATTTAGTTTTATGACATTAATATAAACCCACTCATTATGCGCTGTGTATGACTTGAAAGAGAGACACAGAGGGTATGACATCATTCAGTTCTGGATGTTTAGCCACTGCTGTGCCCTTAGTACTGTTAGTGCACATGATTTCCTTGAGTTGATCTTAGATAAGCTTAAAAAGAACCCATAACAACATTACAACTTTGTCAATCCCTACTCCGGCGATTTCCCAGCCTTCCCAGGCCATCTCTTAGGAGACGGACAAGCGAGGAGCAGACCACAAGAGATGAACCCTCACCTCTGGAGAGTGAGTCTGCTGCCACTTCAGAAGAACAGAAGGTGGGTTTGAAAAACAAACTGGAAAATACGGTGTGCTTCCCAAATAGGTCACTGTCAAGATCCTTCCTATAGAGAGCTGCAAACCTTGTTGATGTCATAGAGAAACAGATACACAGTACATATCATGCATGTAATTTTACTAAAGCTGCCTCCTAAATCCTGTCTTGACTTGCTGGATTGTGTCGACACAAACAATCACAATATTGGTGTAAATAAGAGATTCGCTGGAAAGAAATAAAAATTTTATACAACACAAACTGAAAACAATATGCAGCTTGATTTGATTGTATTTCATGAAAATGTGTTTTTCAGAGATGGAAGTTATTTGAGAAAAGGTTTTGTATTTTTATTTTCTATTCATTATTGCAGTTTTGCACAATAAATGTTCTTAAAATACCTCTGTACTATGTGTAAGATATCCTAGTATTAAGAGTACAGTCATATCTGCCATGCAGTTGCCATACTAGGGCTTTACCCCTTGAGATGCATTTATATTGCGATTTTAAGAAAAAATGAATATACCGTAATATATACCGTTACCGTATGTGCTTTAAATTATACCGTAATAAAAGTTTTAGGCCATACCACCAAGCTCTACTTGCTCATATAGTCTTTCCTCACTGCTGTTTTTCTAGTTCACTTTATTTTGAGTGTTGGTTGGGGGGGTTCACGCAGACACTCGCGTGTACTAACGTGCACATGCAGGTGTTTGAACAGGACAAGGACCGGTCTTTTTTTTTTTTTTTTACTGCTGTGCCTCCAGTGGCCAATAAATACACAATGCCTTAAACATTCTCTTCCAAACAGCCGAAAGACACTAAGAACACTTAAATACACACTTTCAAATATACAGGACCCTGGTGTTCTATCAATAAAGCAGACCTCCCCCTTGTTTCTTTACTCCCAACTGATCCTACAATCTTCTCATCTCTCCATCTGTCTCCCCTCTAACCTTTGACCTCTCAGAGTTGATCTCCGCTGATCTTAAGTGGTGGCAGATTCCTAAAAACCGCAGAGTTTGCTTTAAGTCAATACGCCCTGTGGTATTGCTTTACAGAACTGGGTCATCATAAAGTGATAAAGGGGTAAATTATTTAGTCTTCAAAAATGTTATGACCTCAGTCTTGACAGAGTTAATCATGACTCATTTTTTATAAATCCGGGAGTGAATTTAAGGGTAGAGAATGCGTGAGGGAGGGCTATACTCCATTGTTCTCCCACAGCCAGGCCTTCAGTCGTCTGTTTGTGTTTCAATACTTTCACTTTCTACCCCGTCTCTCATCTGACCCACTGACCCCTCAGTATAGATAATAATGGGTCAGGAATGCATCCTTTTGCTCAAGAGGAGCAACACAACACAAGTAGAACTAATAGGTGAGGCAGAAACCATATAGAGGCATTGTACTGTAGGGGGGGCCCTTGCAGCTCTGAGGGGAAAATGGGCATTAAAGGGGTCTCGATGTATAAGAAACTTCTAAATGCTAATTAGGCTATAAACCAGCTAGCAGTGGAATGAGTGGCTCCTGCTCACAACCCATGTATCATGCTGATTACACACAAACACTGGCAAACATACTTGGACCTATTAAAACCAGACCTAAAACTAGGAACCTCCCTCTTTCTCTCTCTAGCCCTGCGGCCGCCCCCCTGACAGGACTCTCCAGTTCAGCGGGGAGCCGGCGTCCCCGGCCCCTCCCCCACTGCAGCGCCAGGACTCGGGCTGCCGCGGCATCAAGGGCATCCTGAAGAAAGGCCGCTCGGCCAGCGTGGAGTCGGAGCACAGCGAGGGGCCGACGCCGGAGCCCCCGCTCGCCCGCCAGACCAGTGTCACCCTCAGCCACCCAGAGAACCAGGAGGAGGACGAGGAGGAGGAGGAGGAGGAGCAGGCGGACGACGAGGAGGAGGAGGAGCAGGCGGATGAGGAGGGCGACGGCGAGAGAGGAGGAGGAGGAGGAGGAGAAGAGGATGAGACGCTAGGTGATGACGCCGCTGACGGAGGGTGCTTCAGCGCCCCTAGAGGACCGGGGGAGGACGGCAGCGGCAGCAGCGGGGGGAGTTTGGAGGAGGGCCGCAGCCCCTCGCCTTACGGGAGCCAGGAGGACACGGCCTCGCTGGAGAAGACCCCCTCGGTGTCTGAGGATGGGGAGGGCAGCCTGGATGGAAGTCAGGGCTCCTCCCTCAGGCTGAGGTCAGCCTCCCGCACGATATACATTTATTTATTTATGATATTAACATTTATTATGATACACATTAGCAGCTCCCCCAGTTCTGCATAATCATGCTCTCTCTCTCGCTGTACCGAACAAGTCACTTGTTATTGCTGCACAAATATAGTCTGTAAAGTAACGATAAGAAAAATGAAATAAGTAAGGTTTCAAAAGCAGCCTTACTAGTTTACCTTGTGGTTAAACCGACATTTATTAGTTTATTAATAAACACCGCCGTATACTGCATTTATATCATTTGCTCCTTTGAATAAGAATAGTGCTAAATATCATAGTGCCAGACCCTGTTCAGTGCTCATTCTGAAAGCAACACCTACTTAGGTGGAGGGATTGAAGCATCCAGAGCTGTCTGTATTTGTTTCCCTTCCTCGAAGGCTGGCAGAGTTGACCGGTGGAGAGGAGGAGTGGAAGAGCAAGCTGAAGAAGCCCAGGTCCACAGAGCTGGTCCAGAAGCCCCTGGCCGACCGCTTCAACCAGCTCCAGGATGCCGAAAACGCGTGGAAGAAAAAGGTTAGCGGGATAGCCTGGCCCTCAACCCGTTTTGGGGAACATCTGATATTGGCCTATATGTTGTTACACTCATAAACGCCCGTCAGATTAGTTGGGTGCATGGTATGAGACGGGTGCTATTATATGTTTTTGTTATTATTGATATTAGATTTAGTTGTATTGGCTTTTATTAAAATATGCATACTTTTTTTAGCAGTGTTAATAGATTTTCATGTTTAAAAACAAAAAAGTCTGTTTAAAAGGGCACGACCATGCTTGTGCGTGCACGAGGTGCATCACATTCTATGGTATTCTATGAATCACTCATTCTTGGGGGTTGTGTCTCAAAAGGTTTTGAAACCACTGTGACAGAATGTAGTATGTTATAATTATAATTACAACTACCGTCATATATTCAAACTTCACTAAATGAACAAACGTTATGAGATCAGGGCTGGGTCTACAGAAAAGGGACACTTTCCACTCAGGGCTGAATCAGCTTGTTTCACTGAGTGGCTGCCAAAAGGAGCTTTGGGGGGAGGTTAAGGGGTGGATGAGCAAGGCAGCAAGAGGGGGGATGAGGGTTTGGGAGGGGTATTGAGGGCAGAATTTACAGATCTAGGGCTTAGCCAGCCTCACCGAGGAGTGAGCCACTGCCTCTGCCCCAAATCATCTGTAGGAATAATAACAGGAAAACGCAGCAACACCAAACTATTAGGGTGTCCCTGATCCCTCTTTCATGAGTTGGACTTCCTTCTCTCTTTCCCCTGCCACAAGCAACACTGTTTTTCTACTTATCTGACTATTTTCTTGTCACTTAAACATGTTTCAGAATATAGCCTAAATGGCCTGCTGCATACATACATAAACTGCAGACACAGAAGTTTACCCCGCCATTTTTCACGCCAGTTGGGCTCCTCTCTCACTATTCCAATATCCCACCTGACCTTTGTTTGTTTTTGTAACCCATACTGTTTCTAGCGAGGGATGCAATATCCTGCTACACCGTGAGATTTTATATGAAATGCTGAGAGGCATACATTTGACAAGAGGGTGAGCTATTCTTCTGAGCATGTGATGGGTGCTGTAACCCTAACACATCCATAGATGTGTAGGGTTGTACCTGTTAGTGTAGGGCCAATACAGGTAGAGAATGTACCAGTGCAACGGAAAAACTCTACGTGTGTTGCGCATGGAACGCTGACCAAGCTCCATAACATTTCATTGTACGCCAAGTGAGGGATGATGTCATTCTTGTATATCCTGGCCATCTTTTGGGCTGATTTATATCTAAATCAGTGATCCTCTTGAGGGTTCTTCATCTTGGGCTTGTCGTCTATCCAAGGATGAGATAACCTTAAGATAAATGCACTCTCGGCCTGGAAAAAGACTCATTGTATGCATTTGCAGACGGCGAGAAATACCACCGTTTCTCCAGTGGATTTCATGCTGAAAACCAAAGCTGTTTCACATTGGTGTGGTCTGCCTCCTTTTGGATCAATCATTAAATCCATAAATTTAGTGTGATTCCGCTCACAGCGCAAACACTACATCTCAGGCAATCCTTCACATGACGTATGGCCAAATTGACATCCAAAAAGTCTGTGGATTTCTGCCTCTAATCTCTGAGGCTATTGCCAGTGAATTGGTCTGGAAGCCACTCTGTACTGTAGATGCTGCTGAAGGTCTCTGAATAGCTACAATCGCCTTTTGAAGCAGGCTTGAAAACTGTTGTGTTTGTTGACCCAAGGCTTGAGCTAGGGAGAGTTCCATTTTTGGTCCGATTTGATTTTTATTGTCAAACTGAAATTAATCTCTGGTAAAATCATTACTCACTCTATGTCGCAATCCGTGAAACGACTGCTGGCTTTCCAACAGGATGTTGCTATTTGGTCTTGTGTCTTGCCAAACCGGGGCAGATATATTGTTGCTCTCTGGTTGATGTCCGAGAGCAGGGGATGTGGCGTGCATGTTATACCATGGCCACCCTGTCCCACCCGCACCAGGTGTTTCCTGTTAGAGTGGCTAAACTTTTCATTCTGGACTGCTTTCTCTGATTGAAGTAATGGCCTGTTGTATGAATTTGAATGGGTCTTTCAGTTGGCATGACAGATGCATTCTCTTTACAAGTCTGTAAGTTCAAGGATAGCAACTGAAAAATATTAAGAGTGGGTGCTGTGGTTTTGTTAAATAAATAAATATAGATAGATAGATAGAAAATTGCCAATACTTTAACTTTAACTTAAAAAAACCACAGCACCCACTCTTATTATTTTTCAGTTGCTATCCTTGAACTTACAGACTTGTAAATATGTTTTTATATATATATATATATAAATAAGTAAATATTTTTTTATTAAAGAAAGAGAAATCTGCACAAAAGGAGCATAATATTGACTATTTGCTTTTGCTTGTTTCAACATGTGGACATCACGCTCTAGCGCTGACTGGCTTGGACATCTGGCTGGTATCTTTTCCACAGATCTGCAGCCCCACAGCGTCAATAATGTGCAATGAATTGAACTTCCAGTAGAGTTGGATTATTTTCACCGGACCGTAGCGGTGACCTCACAGCTATTATACGCATTCTCCTTAGCCATGACTAAGCACCGAGCTCGACGGCTCCTCCGCAAGAACTGATGAGTGGCTGAAAATGCGATCTCTGTCGCGTTGACTGGATACATTTTAGAAAGGATTAACTCTGTGGTCAAATGGCATCCTGGGATTTCAGTGATGATCAAGATCATAATGATGTCACTTTTTTGTCAGGCTGCGAGAAACTTTTTTAGTTATTCCACAAATGTGTCATTTGTTCTAATAGCTAAAACAGGGCCGCAGTTAGACATTGTAATTCAATGCCAAACCTTATGTCTGGTTCTTTCCCTAGAATGGAAGCTTATGCTGCCCTCCATCTGTTCCCTTTCCTGTAATCTTATCCTCTCTCAAATTCTTCTTCCTCTTCCTGTCTTCCTCCCCCCCTTTTCCAGCTTTCTTCCGTCTTCACCTCCAGACCTCCCCTCTTTATGGCTTTGACAGTCTGTCGTCAACCTTTCTGTTTCCTCAGGTGAGTGTGTGTGTGTGTTTGTATGTATGTATGTTTGTATGTATGTATGTATGTATGTACCTGTGTGCATAGATCCTTATCACCCTTTGTCTTCACCTGTCATGTGGCTTTTTGGGGCCCACGCTAAAGCCTGTTAGAAGTGTCCACACACTTGCTCCCACTACACGACTGTGGCCTGCTGACCGCGAGTACAGTAAAGGCCAGAGAACATTTGTTTCCTGTGGGAGTTTAAGGCCCTGGGCTCTTTCCTCTCCATTTCCATTTTCTGGCGTCTCTGGGGTGCTGTCAGGCCGAGGTATTTCCCCTCTCTTGATTGAGAGCAGAGCTGGGCTCCTAGCTAACAAAGTGTGTGTGTGTGTGTGTGTGTGTGTGTGTGAGAGAGAGATTATGTACTATAGTTGTAATTACTTTTATTTCATTTTGACACAGATAGCAGTGGCAGGACGATCTGCCGACTCATTGCAGGCTTTAATTTTAGGTTTAGATTTCATATGGTTATGGCACCGTATGGTATTCTGCAGTAATACTAGGGGTGGGTGATATGGCCAAATCCTATATATCAATATAAATGCATGTATTTTTCAGGATTACACAAGTCTTTTTCCTGTTTGCGATGCTATTCTTTTGTATATGCATGGTGTGTCTCCATGTGTATTTGTGTGTGTCTGTTTGTACATGCTCAACGAGGAATGCGTGCTGTTTTGCTTTTTTTGTTTTTATGTGCGGATATACTGTAGCACAAGCAGCACGTAGGATTTCTCAGGTCAGCTATTAAGGCTTCTGCTCTGCAACAGCAGACTGAAGCAAGACAGCCCTCCATAAAGCTGTGGAATCCTTCCCTTCTCCCTCTCTACTGTAGCAGTGGGGGTTGCATGCTCCAGGTGTATGTGTTCTAGATCAGTTAATAAATCCCCTTTTTAACACACATTTCCATTTCCCGCCTTCCATGTCCAATTGGAAACCATTTTACTTAGGTTGTCTTCTAAAACACTACAGTATGTGAAGTTTCCTATCGCACGAAATGCAGGGGCCAGTTTGTAACTTATCATAAATTCTATTCCAACCATTAATGTACCTCTAACCTAACTAATTTTAACCAGATAAGCAGTTTAATGCCTCAAGTTTTGTGTATAGCTGAAGTACACCATGTTTATGACCTTGTATTCATTTCTTCTACGTCATTTTTTATATATACAGTATAATTCATGTAAACTGTAAGCTCTGTATAAACCAAAAGCTTAGGTTTACCACTGTCCATGACAAATGACCACAACTGGTCTCAACACGCCATCAACCATCTTCAACTTGTCATATTTTTCAAAAGGTGGACGTCAGCCTGAGCTTGGCTGCTGTTCGTCACGTTATCTAAATCTCTTTTCTTTGTCGCGCTGCTGGCGTCTTTTCAATGTTTCTGTTGGCCGTCGTGCGAAGCCTAGCTGTGAGGCTAAGAGCGGTACATTGTAAGGGTCAGCAGGCCCCACAGCTCATCATTCAAGCAAGAAAAACAATCCCACCACTGACAAGTGAGCTGATTATTATCTTTTTTAAAGGAGACCCTCTGTTATATGCCCGTCTGACGTTTTCTTTAGACTGGTAGTGCGCTTAAACAAATAATGACATATATCTCACCATTCGAGATTGTACTTTTTCTTTCTTTTTCAACTTTAACTGGTAAACTTTGTTCACTGGAAAGAACTTTGGAACAGACCTTCCATGTTCCATGAAAATGTGGTTAATTATTTATCAATGATAATGACATGGCTTGATACCGTAAGTGAAAGATCACTTAAATGAAAGGTCCTTATCCGTCTTCTTCTCACTAACCGTTATTTAGAGTTAGCAGCTGGTTTCTCCAGTAAAATTCAAGTTGTGTTTACTTATGAAACAAAAAATGTTTATGCTACTTGTGTATTTCATAGTCCGGGTTAAGTGAAACCCCCTGTAGAAAAGCAATCTCTGCACGTTACAGCAGATGATTTGTTGAATAATAACAAAGCAATAAAGGGTGGCAGCCATGTAAAAACCCAGCCAGGGGCAATAAAAGGCTTCGCGGATATTTAGCAGTGGAATATCATTAATTACTGTGATACAGCTCCCGGGGTCCGGCTAGAAGCAGGAACTCAGCGACGCTGTGGTAATTCACTTTTAATGGTAGATTGCAGGTGCAGAGACGACAGAAGGAGTAAATCACAAAGTTAAAGCTACAGAATGAAGGGGGTTGATGGAGGGTCTGCGAAAGCAGTTGGTTTTTATTTTGTCCCTTTTTTTTTTTTTATTTTATTTTTTTTTTTTAAACGAGATTGGATGTAGGAGTGTTGACATTGAGTTCTGCTAATGGAGACTGCATTAGTAGTGTTGTCACGATACCAACATTTTGTTTCGATACTGATACCAAGTCATAAATTTTGATTTCGATACTTTTTTGATACTACTTTCGATTCTAAAAAATGGTAAACTCTCAAATTTAGTCATTGTGCTTTATTTCAAACCTGGACAACATTTTCAGTCGAAACATGCCATGATTACCAGTACTGATTGAGTTTAAATTAACATTTAATAGCTGGTGTTGTTTGTGAATGCCTGATTTTCAGCAGCTTGTAAGTTATGGTAAAGTATACGTTGCCAGTGTGAACGTTTGCATACAGATGTTACATTGGTAAGTTAGCTAAGAATATGCCAAATTACACAGTTTTCATTGCCCTTAAATGCCTCGTCAAAGTCCGATGGTGGATGTAGCTTGCAGCCTGTCACAAAGTGAATCACACTCATTTAACTTATATTTGAGAGCATGGGATTGAGCATAATATAATTATGTTATCTATTACTTTCGCTACCCTGACTTTAAATTCTTTATACAGCTCTGCATACTGTCGTTCGGGAAGATGCTCCCTTGGTTTGCACCGGTTTGAAACATTTTGTACAGACGGGCCTCGTGGTGTCTGTAGGCTTGCCCTCACTGTCGGCGATGTAAGCGAAATATTTCCGTCTGGTTTTTCTACAAGCCGCGGTAAGAGGCCAAGAGCACTCGTACTTGCAGCCATGCTTCTCGTTTTGTCACGTCACATGAAAGCTGCAGTGTGCATGAGAGAAAGAAACGCCCACAAGGAGTGGAAGCAGAGCGCTGCACATACACACACAGGAAATACGGCTCTTATTTATACACGGCCGTTCATCAAGTACCGATACTGATAAAATGGGCTATCGTATCGTATCAGCAGGGTATCCCGGTACCTTTTCTAGTATCTGCTTACGGTGCAACATTTATTAGTCACTATCACTGCAAGCACATCCACGCAGTTACAGAAATTACATGAATTCTGGATTGCTTTGGCTCTTTGCACCCCCCCCCCCTTCCTCTTACTATTATGTGTTGTCATCAGTGAACAATTATGTTGAATAGTGTTTGTTGTGTGTGACTGCGATTGCAGAAGTCCAGTTCAGAGGTGGAGCCTAAGGTGTCCCTAGCAGAGAGGATGAAGATCCTGCAGGAGAAAGAGGAAGCGTGGAAGAGCAGAGGGAAAGGAGCCGCCAACGACTCCGTTCAGTTTACCGTTGCTGGTCGCATGGCCAAAAGAGGTAAACCACCCGCACTGTGGCACCGCCTGCTGTAAGACGCGCCCACAAGGGTGGAATGTTACATCAGCTTGTGTGTGTATAGGTAAATACAGGAGGACACCTTTACTTGACCCCAGTGTTTTGTTCTACCAGGCCTGGTGGACACCACTAGGGAGGAGTCCCCTCTTATCCAGCTCAAGAAGTCCTCGGCCACGCCTGTTAAGCCTCAGGAAGGTAATGGACGATTCCCTTTCACCTGTCTTTCAACCATGTGTACAATAGAAGTAACTTCTATTAATTATAGAAGGCTCTTTGAGGCTAGTAGTACGAATGCAACAAATAAAGAAATCATACTGTGTATATTAATACTTTATAATTTATACATTTACATTTACAGCATTTAGCAGACACTTTTATCCAAAGCGACAATTAGTCAACAGTTGAACTGGTTAACCACCAGTTTTTTCAAGCACATAACATTCTCCCAGAATAAGCGCAGCATCATGTAACTAGGCTACTTTACCTACGCATTTGCAGAACATTACTCTAAAGTTATCATTTGCTCCTCAAACAGTCAATAATTGCAATAATCTAAAGTTTTCACTGTTCAAACAGTCTATAATATCTAACGGCAAAGTGCTTAATATTCTAAGAGCTGATCTATGAGTAGAAATAAGGAATTGTTTTTTTTTTTAAAGGGAGGAAATAAGGATAGAATAAGGATTATTATAGTGGGATTAGTGCTATGAGGTAAAAAAGATCAGTAGTGAGTTATACAAAGGAAGGGTAGGTTTTTTTTTATTTAATTTTTTTTTTTTTAAACAAAGACAGACCCACTTTTACTATATTATGATGCAATGTGTTTCTCCTGGGCAGAGATCTCGACTAGAAGTGACTCCAAAGTGGAAGGGGATAAGAGACTGGACAAGCTGGAGTCCTTCCTGGATAAGCTTCATAACAAAGGTGCATTCCCCGTCTTCTTTTAAATATGTGTGTCTAATATTACTTTTATTGTGTATTAAAGAGGTATACAAGGGGTAGTTTTAATGTGCATGTTTTCTAAATCAGACGCACATGCACTTTGTGAAGGTTGCAGAAGGTTACAATAGCAGACACACAAACAACACCTTTAACCTATCAACAAATTAAATCAAAGATTTAGAATAAAAACATAAATATAGAAGATAAAGTGTATTATAAATTGTGTAACGTGTAGACCTTGACCTCTGTTACTCGAACACATTTACCTAAACCTCCATTGAGCTTGTAGACAATATTTGTGACACTTCCTGTTTCTTCCTTCCCATTTCCCGCCATATTGGCCGGGTCAGGCATGGGCCAAAAAGGGACGTCCACGATTGAGGTGACGGCAGAGACGGAGAAGGAAGTGATGACCTTGGACGACGAGGAGACGTTCGGCAGCTTCTATAAAACCGTCTCCCCTTCAAAACTCACACCTGGCGTGATTCTGTCTCAGGAGGACCTCGGCAACTTCCTGGCCAATACCCCAAAGTAGGTTTCATACAAAGTCTTTAAAAGGAGAACTAAGTGATGTTTTTGACCAAAAAAATACTTTTTTACTTTTTTATGTGCATCATCTTGAATATTTAAACAAATGGAGATTTAACTCATTGTCAAATTGTATTTTACATAATATGAGCATTGGCACAGCTGCATCTTCACCAGTAGGTGTCAGTACATAGTCCAAGAACCACTGTTTCCGTGGGAAAACTGCTTATCGGGCCTTTAATCAGCTACTTACTTCACTGGGGAGGGGGTATTATAGGGTTATGTTGCAGATGTAATCCATAATATGTAATCTTATGATCATGAATCGAAACTGTATTCATCACTTTCCTGCCTTTGGCATGCGATTCAGACTGACCTCAGCTGAAGCGGAACACAAGCGTGCAGTGCGGCCAAACAGGAGAAACCAGGGCTCCAGGAACCCTCTGCGGGCCCTGGCAGCCCGCAATGACATCCGCCAGGTCTACACCGAGCAGAGGCTCAACGTGGCGTCCGTGGAGACCAAGAGGATCCAAGTTGAGAGGAGTAAGACTGCTCAAACTCGCCAAGCACGGCTGAGGGTCCTGCTCTGGTATTACCCTTACAAAGAACCACATGTGAAGTTCATGTTGTTTTTCTGCTGTTAGGGTAAGACCTGCAGACAGGCCAAACTGTATGTTTTGAAGTAAAATGTGATAAAGCTCATGCAAATATGTGGTAATGTCTCTTTCCACGTTTAAAAAAAAAGATAATCCATTTGATTAGTGTGTTTCCCCCACACTGGACTTGATAATGGTTTCTTATGTACTCAGGTCCCTGGGATCTAAGCTTCACTGAAAAACTGGTGAAATATTTTTGTTGGGTGACTAATGGCTATTTAAACATATTCAAACATATGGGGCCACACTCAACAAAGACAGTACAAAGAAAGTCAATATTTATTCCCACAATGTGAAATATTAGGTGACCTTTTCTTGGAAATGCATGCTCCTTGACTTCCTTTTGAATAGACCTGTCACAGTGACCTTTTTAACCAAGTACTATATTGTAGTTCACTTGAAAGTTGACAGTAAATTTTCTTATCTATATAATAGGCCTCCTCATTATAGTATAGTAGTATAAACTAGTGTTTATATTGTAGAATTGTTAAAGGTACCCTCCTTGGTTTGTGTACAAAATTGCCCTTGTGGTTGAAACCCGCATTACAAAAACATTGTTGCTTTGGAGCACACATCCTGTCTGACACTCCTCTCTACTCCTCACCCATACTGAGCTCCTATGCCCACCTTGTGGTGATTGTGATCCTGGGGGGGTGGGGCACCATAACTCAATCCAAGAGTGTGCATTTAACAATGTTGCATTCTTGTCCTCTGTCCCATGCAGTGGCGAAACATTCCAACCTGGCAGATGCAGCCTTGGCGGGCCTTGCCAGCAAGGAGAACTTCCGCAAAGTCAGCCTGCGCAGTGTCAAGTCCACCGAGGTCGTCACCAACAACAGCACCTTGCCTTTCCACAAGCTGATGCTCATCTGCATCAAAGGTGAGAGAAACGCACGCACGCACACACACAGAATATACTGTACATGAGCGTTTATTTATTTCTTTAGATTTTTTTTGACTTCTCAAAGTGTTTCATTACAGTATACAGGTATATTCCTACCAAAATCACATGCCTAATTTCACACAGAGTAATGGGCTCTGCTTCGGTTTACAAGGTGTTTGAGTGAGCGTGTGTGCGTGTGTGTGCGCGCGCGCGCGCGTACTCGCAAGTTGTAAAAGCGCTCCCAGATGTGCCTAATTCCAAGGGGTGCGCGGCTGTGTCGTCTGCAGGTCGGAGACACATCCAGGTGCGCATGGTGGAGCCCACCGCACGCTCCCTGAACAGCGGGGACTGCTTCCTTCTGGTCACACCCAAGCACTGCTTCATGTGGAGCGGGGAGTTTGCCAACGTCATTGAGAAAGCTAAGGTGCATGGGACTGATTGGACATACAGTGTATTCCCCACCGCTTTGATTACTTGTGTCAATACATACCATGCCCTGACCAACGCAGCTGTTGTCCTGTGTGGGCAGGCATCAGAGATGGCGTCGTTCGTGCAGGCCAAGAGGGACCTGGGCTGTAAAGCCCCCCAGGTGACAGTGCTCGAAGAGGGCATTAACACGGACAACAGATGGGCCAAGGAGTTCTGGAGCCTTCTGGGAGGGAAAGCGGAGTACGCAGGTACACACTGGAGTGCAGCGCTTAGCGGGATGCAACAGTCTTTTAAATTAGACACTTTACAGGCTAAGAGGAAGACGTTTGGCACACTGTCTGTCTGGTAAACAGCTTGAGAGCATTATGGCTCATTGCAATGAAACATATGGACCCTCCCGCTAAACGCTGGGCCAGAGGAACCTAATGATTTGGATAAAGACTGCTAACAAGTGAGCGTAGACGTTTACGGCCACGCATTTAGTCTATACATACTTAAACATGGACCACCCAAGTAGGTATCTACTCGTACATTAGATGCACATAACGGTCAAAAGCCACAAACACACTACCTCCATCTAGCTCCATGTTTCTCTACTTGTACACACACTCATCCAGTACAGTGAGCAGCTGAAGTAGTATGTATTTTGTTTCATTTAATTGTGATATTGACATGGTCCAAGGTTTCCCGCTCTGTGGTCAGTTGTGTTGAAAGGTCTGGATTTATTTTGTCACTTAGCCAAGATTCCTCTCAATCATGGTGTAGAATAAGACACTGGCCCCGTTCTGAGTCAGATAGCCAACCAAGTTAGGGCAACAGCAAGTTCAGATCAATGGGAGAAAAAGTCTTTCCAATACGACAGTTGCAAACTGGAATGCTATAGGTCTCTGTTTGTGTGTGTGTGTGTGTGTAGGGGCCGGGGAGCCAGAGGAGGATGAGCTGTATGAGAGCGGGGTGGTTGACTCAAACGGTGTATACCGTCTCCAGGGAGACAAGCTGGTCCCCCACCAGGACGCCTGGGCCTCCATCCCTAGCGTGTCTCTGCTGGACTCCAAAGAGGTACCAGGTCTTCTTCCATATAGGGCTAGAATTAGACGATCACGGGGGGGGGG
>JAODLI010053811.1:0-16057 GCA_027575585.1 Percopsis omiscomaycus | reverse complement strand
TGATATGTCATCTATGTTGTATTCTAAATAAAATATTGAAATTTGAAACTTCCACATCATTGCATTCTGTTTTTATTACAATTTGTACAGTGTCCCAACTTTTTTGGAATCGGGTTTGTAAATGTAAAATGTAAATGTATGTAAAATGCACGTTTCATGCTACAACTTATAGCCAGACTCCCATGATAGACTGAGCCATGCATTATGAATGTATGAACAAGTTTATTATTGTAGGGATTGCATTGAGCCTCACTTCCCACTATTCAATTTCCGTTTGTAACTTTCCATGCAACGTCTCTCTGTCTCACAGAGGCACAAAAACACACTTTCACATCCCTCATTGCAGTTGTCAGCTGAGAATATGCCGTGCTGAGCATATGTTCCTGAGCAAGTGTCTGATTTTGTGTCTTTAAATAAAGGTTGCTTAGGAACGCCAGTGCGTCAGGAGTCAGCCGCAAATTGCTACGCTGCAAAAATATCTCAACTAAATGTGTGACATGTTTTGAGCCTTTTAAACTCTACAAATGGGCTGAGATCATTTAACTTGTATCTAGGGTAAATCTACTTACAAACATCTAAAATGGTAGCAGATGTCCTGCATTTCCCTTGCTTACTGTTGTGGGGGTGTGGGCGTGGTTTAGCGCTGTCTGTGTGTGTGAGGGATTGTTTGGAGGTGTGGTTCACGGGACCTGGGGATTGGGAGACAGGCGTGGGCAATTAATAATCACCTGTCTCCCTTTTTAAGCAGAGTGAGAACGCAGCTGGGGAGGCATGCTGGGACAGATGGTCTGGAAGAGTGGACAAAGAGAGCGCGAACAAGCTGGAAATGAACACTTGCATTATTGCATATTGAGTTATCCCTATTACAATTAGGTCATTTAGCAGATGCTTCTATCCAAAAAAAAAAGATGCTTACAGGTAGGCCAACTCTGGGGCTTGACCCACGACCTTCCAGCTGGGAGTCCAACCCCTAGACCACTAGACTATCCTGAGTTATTGTTGTATATAGTGTAATATTGTGGCAACTTGGTGAATAAAGGAACTTTGACACTGTCAACGTTGTACCTTAAACCAGAGGGTGGGATAATTACGCCACAACAGTTTTTTCAAACTAGTTCTTAATTATCAATAAATTGATGATTTGCTACTACTGCTGACCTGAAAAAAACTGCACTACTGGTACAGTAAGAGACTTCTGCAATAATCCACAAAATGGAGATAAGTTGTATGCATTCATTTACTTGTGTTTTTTTATTAGGTAATACGATGACCTGAGTTTTTGGAACATTCACTAATTTATGTTAGCCAGACAGCCTCCCAAGAGTATTAATGTTTCTTGTATTTGAGAGGTCAACACAGCGATCATCAGCAAAACAAAATGTTATGCCTGCAAGTGACCAAGTGGGAGCATATGGAGACATACTGTAATGGCACCCAGAATCTTGATTCTTGAATTTAGGGACTCAAGTGGGTTGAAGACAATATAAAATAACCTAGACTAAAAGAAAGGTACATCTGGGTGATATGATTAAATTAATTGAGAGTGGTGTTCACACTTGACTTGATCAATATTAAAAAATATAGTAGAAATCCAGGGTTTTGAGAGCTGGGATCGAATTAGATAAAATGGAGGAAGAAAGGCAGGCTTTTTAGCTGCTTTACTGGCTGAAAAACTGCATACATGTAGCACAGCGTAAAGTGTGCAGCTTGTGAAGCACTTTAAGACTGTATCTTATTAAAGGCAGACTATAACACTGGGACTGGATGAAGGGAATTGATTCAAAGTCTGACTCCACCCTGTTCTCCTTTGAGGCACTTCACTGCAAGTGGATAGAAGCTATCTTCACAAATAATATACCTCTATATGAACATAAAAACAGATTAACACATCTCAAGAGCTACCACCAAGATCAGTGACAATACAGACTCTAAAAGATGCATTCTGCAGTTTCGCGGTTATGTATTCTCAGCATGTTGCTGTTATGTGCATGTGACTAGATTTTTCCAAATGTTTGTAGTGGCAGGATGGTTGCACAGGTTACACACACATTCTCTTTGCCCCCCCCCCCCCCACACACACACACACAGATATCAATATGTTTGTTATTTTTTCTGTGTGTGTCTTGTTATTCCGTCAGTTGATCTGTGTCTCTTTCTGCGTTATTCTAGTTCTCACTGTTTTCTGTTTCTTCTCCGGTTCCCCCTCTCTCTCTCTCTCTCTCTCGTTGCTACCTTTCTACCTGTCACTAGGAAGAATGGAAATGAACCACCGGAACAGTGAAAATAATGGCGTGAGCCACCTCTTTAGACTGGGGTCTCATTAGAAGCCTGGTATAGCTATGACATTTATCTAGCCACTGTGTTGACTAACTGCTCATTCGGGCCACGCGGGTCAACACAATACACAGTAGAACTTCAACAAAGCAAAAAACCCTTGTCTCCAAGGGTTACTCGAGCTGGTGAAATGTTTAGACATCTGCTGAAAACATGCTGCAAATGCCAGGGTAGAGCTTATTCAAACCACGTGATGTGTGTAACGCATTTTTATTACGTGGTGACTTTTGTATTCAAAGTTGATCGCCTTATTTGGATGCACTGGCGGATGTGAAATTTAAGGAATTACCATCTGGAAGGTGTTTTAGCTGCCAGTGTATGCTGTCAGTAGGTTGTCCATGATCTGCATCAAATTTACCAAGACATATTTTTTTATTGTGTTTATTCTCCTAGGTGCAGCTGTGTGATTCTCATTCATAACTACCAGAGAATTCTTTCACTGGTAAACTACTAGTTTACTTCAGTTTGGCCACACACTGTAAAAAAATGTAGTTAAACTTAAAGGTACTCTAAATAATATTTTTGACCAAAAGGTATTTGATATATGCAAAAAAAAAGGTATATTCTTAAATATGTTTTAGGTCAGACACAGACGTGACATTTAGGTTTAAATTGTTTTGTAAACAGAATGAGCAATTTTTTCTAAATAGTGCGGGTCACACTGCCAAGGAGAATGCACAGCTAAACCAGTAGGTGTCAATATACAGTCCAAGAGCTGTTTTAGAACACAAAGAAAGATTTTGGTAAAACTGCTTATAATTATTGTATTCTTCATGTTCTATTTTGTTGCCTCGACTCTTGACTCTCAGCTTGGGTAGATATAAGGAATAAATAAACTTTACATTATGTTTCAGCTGGATGTAACAGTGAGAGGAGCAAGGTAACTTAACCATGTTAAGTTAAAAAGTAAAAATACTTTGTGATGCATGCAATTTGACTTGATGTGGCTCCACAACCTTTTTAATGTCATCCATTTACGATTTATCTATCCTTGCATTGCTCTCAACCCCAAAGATTCAGTGACATTTATTCGGTTTTTCACTTTACCAAAAATGCACATGCCTCTTGCGATGAGAGGGAATAGCATTTTGCTATTCAGAATTTATAGGACGGCCGTAGACATTTCCCACCTATTTCTCTCCCGTGGCTTTCCTCTGGGATGTCAGATCTCTGTTTTTCTGCGGTTCACTGATCCTGTTACTAATACCTGAGTCTGTGTAACCCTTATCTGCAGGCTCGCCAAACAACCTGATAGGGCTCTGTGTGTAAGCAATTAAAACGTCTTATTTGCCAGATAAGTGGGGTATAGTGGTCAGATTAAAAGCCACAGCCTCCTCATATCAAGTCTTTAGGTTACAGGCCCTGGGTTAAATGGCCTGGGGTTGCAGAGTGGGCCAAATGGGGCATAAAGTGGTGTGTGTGTGTGTGCGTGCGTGCGTGTGTGTGTGCGTGCGTGTGTGTACACAAACAAGTAACTGTACGCATATTTCTTTAGATACTGTACTAACTGATTTTCACATTAATATAAACGGAAATGTATGCCAGCATGAATGTCCAAAATCTTGTATATATCTTCAACATGCACTACATTGCAAAACAGTTCAATGTTGTCGATAGAATTCTATATTATATACAGGAGAAATATTCTCTCATTATTTATCTAAACAGTTGGCATTCAGGGACAACAACAAAAACTGATTTTAATACTTTATACTTATCCTTATTCATGCAGAACTGCTTAACACAAAAACAAGGCTAAGAAAAAATTGTGCGGATAAAGTGTCTCTTAAGACATTATGAGAAAAACAATCACTGGCTACCGGCATTTGACCTTGTCTGTGACCTGAACTGCTCTGCCTCAGGTCAGCAGTGCTGTGGTTTTCAGAGTGCTGAGAGTTGGTAAACAGGATATTGAGTCCCGTACAGACTGGACTTCCATCTACAACCTGTCTACAGGGAATGACCTGAAGGAGAAAACAGGACTACATTTTTTTAACCCTTTCTCTAGAGGTTTTCCAGCTTGTTCTTGGTTAAAGTGCTAATGTGTAAGACCTACTGTAGTGTAATTACGTGATTTTAAAACCTCCCTTTCTAAGCAAACTAATTCCATATGTAGTTTATACATATCTAATACTGTACCTGAGCTTAATTAGTGTTTTATCTCTAATCACTATGAAAACCACACATTTTTCACCTTCACCTGCTCTCCTAGTTTTTTGCTTACCCTGGTCCCTCACATTGACCAAGTATAATACAAAACCCTATAATGGAGCTTTAAACGGATCTGAAAAACTCAAGACTCGGCTAGCCTAATGACCAGCATTTCTATAACAATCCCCACCCCACTTTACAGAAAACAAATATCATCAGAAATGAACCAGACTCTTGTTTCTTTTGTTTCTAATGATTTGTTTTATTATGTGCATGATGTCCAAACTTCAACAAACACAACAGGATGGCTATTGAATTTACACTAGATCAGTAAGAAGCAGCAAGGGCAATAGGATTTCCCCAACGGAATCAATATAGTGTAACTTAACTTAAGGGTGGGGCTGACTGCGACTTGCTTAAGGTACATTTCAACACTTTTTAGCCACAATATTATATTGTTCAATTCCCTGTGTCCAATACTGTTTGAACAAAGTCCTTTGAAACATAACTGGCTTAACAATAAACTTGAATTTGGAGAATTTGGGGTGGGGGGATAACATGGAAAGTGAGAGAGGTGAGGTTTCTCTGATGTTAGTATGGACCCTATTCACAGAGGTGTGATAGTTATTATCACACTAATGTTGTGTTTTTTTCATTACACCTCTATTGTGTCTTGTTTGTTAAGGAGGCTTTCAATGACTTGCTGGTGATGTGTTATGTTGGGAGTGTGTTCAGAAGTCACTAGGCCACATACTGAGCACCACTAACACTCTTTAAAAAGGTAAAACACAATGACACAAACCAAAGGAAATCTCACCCTCTGATTTTTTGGATCCTTTGGCTATTCTGGTTTTCCTCCTTCTCAATGGCAGTCTCTCTTTCTCCCCTTCTTGCTTAAGAGCACATACTACACAAGGAGTCTAGGAGGAGCAGGGCTCCATCATTTATATTTATACTTTTCTTGCTTTACTCTTGATGTGAATATTTGTATAAGCATTTGTTTTCTTTTATTTTCACAATAGGCATTTACAGTTTGTTTTTTGGATTTAGACAAATCCACCCAGATGTACAGTAGTAATGCTCATGCTACGATTTTGTTGAGATAAGCTAATAAAATTACCTTTATTTACCCCTTCCAGAATATGAGAAGGGCAGAAGTCAGTGGTCTGGGTGTTGGACTCCCAGCCAGCAGGTCGTGGGTTCGAGCCCCTGAGCTGGCCTACCTGTAAGCATCCTTGAGCAAGATGCCTAACCCCTATCTGCTCCATGTAACATTTCCATGTAATTTTTAAGTCGCTTTGGATAAATGACCTAAAAATGACCTGCTAAATGACCTAATTGTAATTGTAATAAGAAATAATTTGTAAAAAATGAAAGTCAAGGACTGCAGCTTTTCACATTTTTCAAATGTAAAAAAAAGGGGGTATAAATAGCGTACTTAAAATTAAATGAAATTCCAAGGCAGCTAAAGCTTTTATTAGCTGTATTGGTCTACATTAAAAACATACTAACGCTTACTGACAATAACACTTTCCTAGTGAATTATTGTTTTGTGGTGTCTTCCCTTCACACACACATTTTCACTATAAAAGTGCACTAAATAGCAGTGGGGATAACTGTATATATATATATATATATAACTGTATTGCTGTAATATCAATTGTATGACTGTTCCCGACTGAAATCCCTTTAGGCATAGATGTATTGTACTGTCCAGTACAGAGACATTCGTATCGGCAAATCCAATAGGTCTCATGTTACACAGTTGGTTTAACTGGGGCTTGGGAAGACCAATTCACATATTAATAACAATTAAAAGGTATGATTTTACAATAAAGAATGATCCTGTGCAACATAAATTGAAGGATAGGGGCAGACATGTATGATGCTAGTATAGTAGTGGCAGTTTATTTCACACTGTAACAATAGTCACTGATATTTATGTTTATATCTACATGTCTAGTGACTAGTGACTAGTGTTTTACATGTACTGTAAGTATTTGCTAGATAATTGGAGACTGATTTATTTTTGGCTAATTGCAGACACTTACATTTACTGGTGTGCTAGTAATTTGATGCTGCCTGGAAATGGTGTTGGGTATTGAAAACGCAATCAATAACAAATTTCAGGGTTGAGAAGTCTGACAGAATAAAATAGAATATTTGCAGGGAGTCTACAGTATAGTTCAGCTCCTTGATCTAGCACCGCCAGATGCCCCACCTCAAGTGTGGAATGCCGTAAGGGGAGAGGTAGAGAGGAGTACCAGCCACTCAGCACTTAGCTAGGGGAGGGGCATGGGCTCTGCGAGATAGAAACCTAAACCAAATTTTTACAACACTGGTTTCAATCACAAGGGTTCCAGACACAAATCAATTGTCATTTACTACAAATTGACCCTGTAAACAGGGTCGAGCAGAGGGAAATTATAATATCATCTCCATTATGTATCTACTGATGGAGCTATATATATATATATTACATGTCCCATAAAGGGTTAAAAATAATCATTTGCTGTGTAGTGAAGTGTATACAGATTAAGATATCATTTCTGTTCATGCATCTTTGCTTGTCTTCCTACATGTCTGGGGTCTTTCTGACTTTCGTGGCAGTTGCAACAATGCAGCATACAGTATTAGACGCTCTGCGCTGAACAGTGGAGGAATATGAGCTCGACACAAACAGCACTCCAGAGCAAGACAGTCAAGGGGGCCGTAGGTACATTATTGTCGAAGATGGAGTTCAGTTTAATAATCCTCCTCCCTTAATAGTGTCTCTCATAGGGGTAGTACATAGTGAATAGCTCCTGTTGGCACGATTTAAACACTTTAAAGACAAATTCTTTGTAGTATCAAACTGGGATCCATTGACCTTTAGTCCTCTGCCCAGCAAAAAGTATTCAAATTGTCTTTGTTGTCTTTGTATTTGGTACTTACTACTTACTTACGTGGCGAAGTTTGTTTTTGTGGTTGGACGGTATTTCATTGCATTTTATGACGAGGTAAATGCTGTATTTTCCACCCACTTTTGGAATTTTACCTAACACATCTCACATAAAAGTGTGCCCTCCGCACAGAAAATGTGGAAAGCTATAAAATGGGTCCTGTGACCCTGTTTGAGAAACACTATAAATGGTACCGGTACAATTGATGAACAACCTCAGTCTGCAAAGTTCCTCTAGATTTTAGAGGCACTTTGCAGACTGAGGTTGTTAAATAATGCAGTTGAAATGCACTTGATTTTCAATAGTCCAAATTCTGAATTGGTGTTTGAAAGACTACAAAACGTTTGGGCGGGATAGGGGCAGAGCGTTTAGGCAGGTGTTAAGCGTCAGTTAAACTGAAAAAAATTCAACATCACGTTGGCATTAGTCACTTATGTGTACGTTTGAGCTCTCACCTTAAAGCTGCTGTAGGTAGGATTTGAGAGTTGGAACGAGAGCTAGATAAAAAAAAAGAACGAAAGAGGGTAACATTGAAAATCAACAACCCAAAAACCAACCCCCTCCTCCGCTCCCTCCCTCTGGAGCCTGTTGGTCTACAGTTGCAAAGTGACATTGAGCTGTGTGCGCGCATTCATGTGATTGGCAGGCAAGGTAGATTCGCCAGACCAGCCCTGATTGGTCAGAATTATTTCGAGCGGCGTCAAGAATCTAAATGGACTTATATAGAGGTAGGGGCTATCAACCAGAGCAGATGTTCTTAGAGCATTTCACTCACTGATAGCTGATGGATGTCTGTGGCATTTCTAACAAATTACACTTAATTTATAGCTCTCTCTTCTACTTACAGCAAACAGTTTTTGAATATTTCAGTATACAGGTGTTATTATTAGGGGAAAGTAGAACAGGCAAACTTGCTCTTTTGTTAAACACATTTTTTATTTCAGAATCCACCTGATAGCCCACCACATTGCAATTTGGTGTGCAATGATTAGTCCATGAGCATGGGTCTGTTTATGGGTTAATGGGTTTATACAGACCGCTAGAGAAGAAGTGCTCGCCCTGGACAGCCACCAGTTCCGTGATGCATTTATGCTATTGACTAATGAAAGTGAGATCTGAGGGTGTCAGCAACTACAATTTAACGTTCACCTCAGGAGAATGCTCAATTAGTATGTTGGTATGCCAGAAAGTAGTATAATGCATAAGTGAAATAGTAAAAAATTCCAGATCACTGTTATTTCAGTTAGCTATTATTTATTCAGCTGGAGTTGGAATTGGATTTCTTTCACTTTTCAGAAATGAAATGGATGGCGAGATCAAATAGGAAGGTTAAAAAAACAACATAACTAAAACTACCCTGTTTCCACTTTAGCTCAAACAGGAACATCCAGTGCTAATGAGCCCTCAATACTTTACACAAATTCCAATAGGAACAGCTCAGTTGTGGAGAGCCACCTGACCACCGCAGTTAATTTTAGATCGCTAAGGAATGAATCCCTTAATAAAGCTTCTGTAGGACGAGTTTAAAAGCTTTGTTTATAACAAAATACCTAAGCAATGTTTTAGACCAAAAAAGCACTTCTTATACATAAACATGAATATTTAACATTAACACTGCTGTATCTATGCCACTAGATGGCGGTATAAATTTGAAGAATGCTCTTTTCAGGGAATAAAAGCTTATTGCACCTTTAAAGACGCTACTACTACTACCAGAGAATCTGGTGTGGGAGGACCATGCACTCCAAACTTTCAAACCAAAACAAAAATGTACTTGTATTCCAGACCCAAATCAAGGAGTGTGTCAAAAAATTATTCAATAAAATAAAAGACGTTGATAAAAAGTGCCTCCCTGTTGTTTTTGTATTGGAGACAAGTTTCATTCTTCTGGCTGGCAGTGAGCAGCACTGTGAGTGTGAAGCCATGGTGGTATTGCTTGGCTCAATGACAAGGAATTACGGGCAAGGGCACATGACCTCCCGAGGAGAAGGTGACATTGGCCAAGCTGCCCGCTCAGACCAGACAGTTGGCAGTGAGACCTCACTGCACAGCAGGGATTCGTCTGAGAAGTGAACCTTAGCGCAAAATACACCCAATTTATTCAAACTTGTTTAATATTTTGTTTGAAAATCATGTTTCCATTGGGGTGAGAGAGTCAATTATTTACTGTCTATAAATATATTATGTCTAGAATTATGAATGTAATGTATTTATTTATTTATGTACTTAATTGTTTATTTTTATTTTTTACAGATATTCAATAAAGACAAGTATGTTTTACTAAAATCATAATGCATTATGCCCTTGACACAGTTTTGAAATCAAGCAGAGTTTATTGTGCATGTGGATTATAACAGGCTAGAAAATCCATATTTTACACACAAGTACAAGTAAAACCCCTGTCATTGACACTGTAGTGTGTAAAGCATGTATTTGTAACTGGCTCTAATTGTGCGATGGATTGAAGGGCATATACTTGCATATACAGTACAATATTCTCAGTAACAAACGGGTAATATTTGTACCTTTGGAGTTCCTCAAGATTCAATTTTGGGTCCCATTCTTTTTTACCATAATCTAGACAGTGTGCCCAAAACACTAATCTAGTATTAGTGAAATTCAATGGATTAGCAGCATATGTCAAGGAATGCCGGAGTGTGATAAAGTCATAGATTGTATCACTACTACCATTATTATTCTATTGCATGACAATAAAATACAATCAGAAATAGTTCATTTTGTTATTCATTAATCTAATTTATAATTATTCATAACCAGACACTGTGTAGGCCAATATTTAGCTGACTGCCATATGGGAACAATATGTCACAGTTAGATTTGATAAGCAAGTGACTGATGGAGGATTTCATAAACTCTACATCGAGTTGTTTTAACATTTGATTATCTGTACATTATTTTGTATTCGTTTTTTGTGTGGCTGAAAGCATGTTCAAAGCAAAAAGTGGCAGCTATAATTTTGAACTCAGATGAAGTCACATTCTCACATCTTTTGATTGCTTACCTTTTGATAATTATGTAATTTTAATATTGAGATTAAGAATGTTGGTCTGTGATGGCCATAAATCTACTTGGTTTAAATTCTTATAAAACCGTCTCAGATTTGGAAAAACTCTGGCCATTCTAAAATCTGGTTTATATACAGATTATATTGCTCTCATATGTAGGATATACAACCAGAAGACCACATGCAGGCTAAGATACATTGTATTAAATTGTTTAGTTCCTCTAATGACGTTTTATTTCCCTCTATAAACTACGAAAATATTGTTTTTTCATTGTAAAATCACAAACTCAGGCAATAGAGTAAACCACTTTTTTAGCCTAAACGATATTCTTCACTTGGTATTTGGAGAAATATGATCTAATAAGTTATCAAATAACACAAATTCCAAAATTGGATTGTGATTATTTCAGACAAAAATAAATGCTGGTTTATAGGTAGGCCTACACATGGAATATTTGACTGTTTTTTCCCCCCGCTTCCTAAAAATATATAAGCAATAGCGCCCAGAAGAGAAACCAAGTAGCTAGGCTATTAAGTTCGCTCTCATTAACGCAAATAGTTATGAATATGGATATGGATATCTTGAATATCCCTGAGCAGGTCTGGCCAATTTTGTACATTTAATCCTTTCAAACCATTGGCCCTTAACGCATGCACACACAATATGCATTGAATTGTACGTACCTGTAATTGTCCAACTTCTTTCGTGCACCTTACGCCCTCCAAAGGTGTTGGGTGCCTTTTTAAACCATCGATAGACCGACTGTTAAAATCCAGTATTGTGCCTGAGTTCTGGGGACATTTGCGTCCTAGATCTGTCCAAATAGGTTGTTTGTCAGCCAAAAGCTAGTTTTCTCGCGATTGCGAAAAAGGTACAGCTTTATATATTGTTGTTTTCTAAATCTCAACGTGAACAGTGTTTCCAAGAATACCCCAAGAGTCCCACCTGCTTTGATCTCGTAGTCCAGTGCAATATCTTGGCAATAAAGATTTCAAATATGTTTGACTCTGAACCGTGCGTCCCGGTGCAGTGATCCGCCACAAGACAGACGAAACAGTGATGTCAAATTCCAAACCTCTCCAAGTGAAATATCTCCCAATGCATGCACGACCAGTCCCTACCAACAGCCTGTGCTGCGTGCACGTTCCTCCAGAGTCTAACTGCAAAGGAACCGCGCGCACCGATTTATGACGGCACTCCACAGAACTCGCGCCCCACATGCAGACTCGGATGCTGCTGTGTAATTTTGTATTCTAAGAGTCTTTCTGACTGCCAGATGCTTCTTGCTTATGTTTCGATTACTGTTAGTTAAGACTTTACTGGTAGGGTCTAAATTATAGTGTTATGTTGGTTAAACAATACAATTTCTTTTAAGTCCCTGTCTGTATTAACACAAAATAGAAACTTTTCATGTCTTATTATTATATTTGGTTTAGCCTAGATTATGCCATGTAAATTAAAATGTGGACTAGGTATGAGACAGCTATCATGCTTTATGTCTACTTACCTAGCCCTCTGCATTCAAACGTTGTCAAACACTGCCATCATGCGGATATTTTCAGAATTTCAGTATCATCTAAGAACTGGATATTGTTCTTAGATGGAATAAGTGAAAATTTTAAAACTTTAACTTTGGAGAAAAAAGTATCTTTGCAGCATTTTACTATATTCCATTGATAGAGTGGGTTATTGTAAAGACTTTGTAGACTTTGTCTCCATATATGATATCTAAATGTCTCCATATACTAGGCACACTATGCAAGAGTGTGAAAGATCCAAAAGGTTTATTCCATTGTGAAAACATTCCTGCTAACCAATCTCCACTCTTATTTGCACAAGTAGCAAAATTCCATAGTATAATGCATATTGGGGAGGGGGAGAATCAATGAAAATTTGAAATAAACAAAGTGATTGGTTTGCTTTTCAGTTAATTCGAAAAGGGTAAAAGGGAATGTCTCAACAATGCCTTTAAAAAAGATTACACCCCTGACCTGTTTTATTTTTTGAGTTTCTCCCATCTGGAAGTCACCACAGTTTGGTAGGAAATGAATATCTTAAGACAGTCATAAAGGCAATGACAGAAAGGTCCGTTTCAGATTCAATGAGCGAACGAACGTCCTTGCACTCAACGCTCAGCACGATTGTTCAAAGCTGATTTTGAAGGCATCGACGGCTCGTGTAGTTTTGCTGAAAGAGGACTCGTTTTCCCAGAGTTCCTCAGCATTCCTCTTTGATGTAGATTTGTTCATCTGTGTCGGACTCCAGATGCTCCAATCGGTCGGTTTGTCCGTTCATAATCTCATCTGGTGTCTTCATAAACCTGGCATGGTTGTATGGAATATACAAGTGTGAGATTATGGGCTCTAGTTTCCGGATGGCGCAAGGCTGGTGGCAGCGCTAACGCAGACGTAATGACAATTTCGTTTTTTAGGTGTTTTTGTCTTTCGCCTGGTCGCGTTTTCTAATTTCCCTGGCGAACCATGACATCACTTGTGGTGTGGGGGTGCAGTAGAGGGAGTGTCAGTCAAAATCAGGTGGTGCAGTGCTAGTTTGGTGTCAAATATAACCAAATATTGCGCTAGCGTCTCCGCCTGGTCAGACCATGTCTTAGCGCAGACTCAGGCGTTGTGTGGTAGTTTCCGGGTTTTAGGCGAAGGTGCACTAAGCACATACTTCCAAAATCCATCCAAAATCACACGTGCCACTTTCGTGTATGTTAAGTGTATCTATTTCGTGAATAATTTAACTAATGACTACTGTCCTTAACCTTTTTAATCACAAATCAAAATATATGCATGTGTATCATGGTGGTTTATTAGAGGTGCCATATTTGCGCACTTGGAGAATGTGCACTTCCCGATAAAGGACATCAGTTTTGACAGTTTCCTCCCGGGAGAAGCTTTTCTGTGATCTGGACATTCCCCTGTCGATTACGAAATTGGCAGTGCGCAGAGACAGACAGCGCGCTGCTGTTAAAGGGAATGAGAGGAGCTGATTTGATTGGCCGTAAATGAAGACAGATTTGCGCCATGTACTTGCGCGGTGCGCCTTTGCTAGCGCCTTGACCGTAAAACTAGGGCCCTTTTTGTGAAGGGGGTTCAATTCTGCTCAAAAGTGACCACAAGTACTTTAGGAATATAAATATACCTGAACAGAAGTCTTTGTCCAGGTTCTTTCCTGATAATGTTCAGTTTGTAGTAGTGTCTGAGTGCTCGTGACATCTTCTCATATGTCATGTTAGTCCTGTTCTGTAGGAGGTGAAATAAAAACATGCAATCAATATATTACAATTTCATAATGATACGATTAACAATACAAATAATATAAAGTAACATAACTCATAAAAACAGAGAAAATAGATAAATAGGATTTAAATTCCAATTATTTAATTATTTTTTTATGAAAAGAACTGAGGGGTCCCTCTGCTACTGGGGTCGCCATGTTTACCAATAAGGTTGGTATTGGCTCAGCTGTATCTTTGCTAGCAAGTGTCATTAAACTAATATCTAAATTTACCTTGTGGTTTCCCCAGAGCCGGGCGAGGCCGTTAGGGTCCATGATGCGGAAGACTTTGTTCTTTGGGTCCTCCCAGCGGATGTAGTTCTCGTACCGGCTGTCTGAGAGGAGTTGGTAGACATAGTCCCATAGCAGTCTGCAGTCTAGGGCAGAACACAGTCATGTAAAACCACCTAGTAGTGTAGCCTGGTAAGACCATAGTGACCACGATTTGTTCCACTCTGCATCTCAGTCTGGAAACGTTTAAAGCCGTTTATCATAGAGGCGGTGCCAATAAAATGATTAGCAGGTGATCGTACCATCAGAACAACAAATGTTTGGCGGTGATTCGCAAACACAGGTGTTAGAAGACGATTGAACCAATTGGAACAAGACCCACATGGGGATGATTTTATGAACAGACACCTAATTGCTGTTGACACCAACTGAATTACACACTTTGACACTGATTGGCCTGGTTTTTAATCTTGAGTTCCCAGACTGATGGTACAGGCTGAGCTTGAAAGATTTTTTTTTTACCACACTAGCGGTATGGGTAGCTGCCTGAAACTGCTAGATCTTACACACTAGCCATATAATTAGCGCAGGCCCTTACCTGCTATGCGTCCAATGGGCATGGCCTGTTCCTCTGGGGATACAGGCATAATGACATGGTTCCTGTAGAGCGCTTCCTCTTGTTTTAGCAGCTGCTGCTGTTGTTGCTGCTGGTGTTGCTGGGCCAGTGCTAACTGGTGCTGGAGGTGAGCCTTCCCCTCTCGGCCATTCTCTGCAGCGGGATGAGAAGGGGTGCCCCCGCGGCTCTGCCTGAAGTCCCCCGTAGACCCCCCACCCCCTCGGCCGGGACTCAGGAGCAGCGGGTGCATGATGGCGCTGGGCATGAGTTGGATCACCCTGGGAGGGGCCGCCTCCTGCCCGCTGGGGCTGCCAGGGCAGGGGGCTTCTCGTGGCGTGGCGCAGCGCCCGTTGGGGGCTGCTGGGGACACGGACAACGGGTACATGTCTTCCGGCAGGTGGTGGTTGCTGTCGGGAAGCTGGGATGAGGCCTGGTGGGGGTCATCGTTGGCAGGCCGCTGGTGGTTGGGGTCCGGAGGAGAACCCCGAGGGGCGGGGTGGTGTGGGGAGCGGGAACGATGGCGGAGCTCGATAGTGGGTGGGTGCTGGGGGAGGGACTCTGTACCACGAGGCGCCCGCCGTACCGTTTCTACAGAAAAGATACATTCAGGTTGGTTTTATTTAAATAGGCACCTGCAGAGTTGTATTCATCTTTTTAGCATTTCTCCAGGGTTATTATAAAGTGCTTCCTCCTATCATATGTACCCTAGTAGTAGTATTTGTTCTCATCAAGGTTATAATCGTTAACGAAAACGAACGAAATAACGAAAACTAGATGGGGAAAAAACATTGTCGTTAACTGAAATAAAAATAAAAACGAGGCATTATAAAAAAACTAACTAACTAAAACTGTAATGTCTGTTTGCAAAACTAACTAAAATAAAATTCAATCATTGAGTAAATGTCCTTAGTTTTCGTCTTTCTCAATGTCTTGAATCTTGCCCTCGACAAATAACCCATATTACAAAATAAGACTAAAACTAAGACTAAAACTAATAAAAAATAAACTAAAACTGAGCATTTTCAAAAAATAAAAAATAAACTAAACTATCAAACCAGCTTTAAAAACTAATTAAAACTAAACTGAATTTGAAAACAAAATGAAATAAAAATAAAAACTAATGAAAAATGCAAAACTATTATAACCTTGGTTCTCATTTGGGCTTTTTTCTTCTAATTTATCAATATCTACCTTCTTAGTTTATTTCCTGGGTTGTTTGGTTCATTGAGTATTTTGGTTTTATTTTTACCATCAAAGCACAATAAAAGAAACTTAAGTTTACTACTACAAACCCGATTCCAAAAAAGTTGGGACACTGTACAAATTGTGAGTTAAAAAGGAATGGAATAATTTAGAAATCTCATAAACTTATATTTTATTCACAATAGAATATAGATTACATATCAAATGTTGAAAGTGAGACATTTTGAAATGCCATGCCAAATATTAGCTCCTTTTGGATTTCATGAGAGCTA
>JAODLI010053800.1:0-12101 GCA_027575585.1 Percopsis omiscomaycus | reverse complement strand
CACCAGGCCCAGCGAGAGGAGAGGGTTACCAGACAGTACACAGCACCAGGCCCAGCGAGAGGAGAGGGTTACCAGACGGTACACAGCACCAGGCCCAGCGAGAGGAGAGGGTTACCAGACGGTACACAGCACCAGGCCCGTACAGACTTCAAACCCAGACAGGGTCGTATTCAATATAACGCCGCTAGTTCAAATGTTGCTAGCATGCTAGCTAGTAGCACTCACAGAGCCAACACAGCACAGTTATCTAGTGTCAGGACGACCCACACTGAAAGCTGGGGTTGGAGTTTGACCAGGTGTATTTTATCCCACAGCGGTCAATACAACCACAAAACGCATATCTGGACTGGCTGGCACATAGGGAGTGAATCAGTTCACGCATCAAGAGGAGCTGCACTACAGTAGTGTACCACACGCTGCAAAGGCCTATGTGTGGCGGAGAAAGGTCTCGCTACGTTGTGGTACGCATCACATGTATATCGACGCATGTGTAACCAGATGGCAATCTGCAGGAAGTTAGAAAGATGGTGCAGGTGAAGGATAGACTTCCGAAATGACTTTTTTTCCCCTAAAAAAGGCAGAAACCAACTCTTTTAAAAACTTGTACAGAACTCACTTGCTGCGGCTTTGTCCTGCAAGGCCTCCTGTCTGTAGTCCATGTCCCTCGGGAAACTGTTGGTGGCCATCTTGGCTGTGTCTTTCTGCCTCTGCTCTCTGAAATCGAATTAAAAAGCATATTCCATTAAATGCCTTACAGAATGGCTTTGTATTGCATGAAGGTGCCTCCATGTCACTTTTGTCTGCTAACAAAAGACTGAAACATGTCTAAAAGCTGCCGTGTGACGGGATGCACTGCCAACAAGGTAACGAACACACTGCCAATATCTTCATAAACTGGTGAACCGGAAAATTAAAGCCTTTAAGGAGACAAGTGGAAACAGGCAAAAGACAACACGTCATATGGCTTTGAGAACGACGCCCACTGGAGAGGAGCACAATTGGCCCCACAATATGCTAAATTACTTTAGCTAGCTAAAAACATTCGATATTTTACCATGTCTAAGGATTTAAGTTTTCCCATTAAGGCACGATGCCTTGTGCCTTATTGCCTGTACCACTTAAGAGGATGCACGCCTGTCTACAAACCAATCAATGTCAAGTATAGGGTGACGCAGCCCACGTAGTCGATGACGACAGGACGCAGGTACTGCAGGTCATGCAAAGTTCTTCAGTGTGCTCGTAAAATGTGAAACAAAACCTAACCGGATCAAATGTATACAACGTAACAAAAACATGAACTGTGGTCCGAACGCAGTTGTGAAAACGCCATATATACACACACACACACACACACACATCTATATAGTGGGCTGCCGGTACACCGTGGAGTCCCGATGCATTTGTTATATCGCCCAACCTTAGCCACTTATCCATAGGTCAATGACTCGCCTCATTTTTGAAAAGGAAATGACTAGTCACAGAAGGCTGTAGGGAAACACTATACTATGAAGTTATTGGAGGGCTTTATGATCTGACCAGATACAGACAAATTATAATGTATATTCAGGCAAATTGTAGGCCTACTTCTCCAGCAGGTCCTTGGGCTTCTCCCACTGCGAGACCTCGGTTCTACAGTTGTAGTAGTACTTCTTTCCAGAGGAGCTGATGTGCTCGGTCCAGTCGTCTGCCGGGTCCTGGCGCTGGGAGAGAGGAAGCAGTCATTTTCAACCACGTGCTGTTGAGGCCCAGGAGCTCGCAGGAGCTTCAACAGGTAAGACTTACACTAACGCCAATTTATGTCCACCTTGCTCCACCGTTGCAGTTACACGCAGGGACTCCATAACGGTACAAGCAGTGACATTGTTACGGTATTTTGACAGAGCTCGGGGCTCAGTCGGGACATGTGTATTCAGCTGCCCGGTATGAGCAGTGTTGCATTGTGGGACATTGGTCTATGAAACAACTACCCTGACACGTTACGGACTGGGTGGTAAGTTGATGGATAGACGAGGGGAGCCGGGGCTGTACAGGCGGTTGCGTCAGCCCGACAGCCTGTTGAGTGTACGGGTTATGTTAAGAGCGCTGCACTTCAGGGACTGGCGCAGCCAAACATGGCATTAGCATTCTAAACACCAAATACAGCCTGATGTGAAGTGATTGATCCAATAGAGATATATGGTCTAGTAGAGATTAAAGAAAGCCTTCTAGGGTCAAGAACCTTAAATGGGAAGAATACTACCTGCCAAATAATGGTAATGGAGATATTACAGGTGTTCACAAACATCGTGGTTCAGTTGACGCGCTTGAGTCTAATTTTTTCAGTTTTTATTGTTCAAAAAATGTTTCAGGGGGAATGTTTATGCTATAGCACAGGATGGCATGTGAATTGTTGCCATAGCTATAGTGTACCTCAGAATTCACTAGAAAAGGGTAAACACCAAGTTAATATCTGTCACGATTGGCATCTATAGGTAGCTACATTAAATGCATGAACAGATGGTAAAGGATTAGAATGTTCTGAATGTAAAAGTGTACATACTGTAACTGCTAATAGGCCGCTTGGACATCTGCGCTACGCTTACAAATAGCCACCCTTTTTACAACAATGCAAACATGTTGGATGAGCAATGAAAGTGAATTGAAACCGACAAATTGTCAGATAAATTGATCGAGAGAAAAAAAAATGCACTTTTTGAACAGTGCTGGCACACAGCTGCCGTTTCACTGACTGCATTTAGATGGACTTGAGTATCACGGATATAATCGGGTTTTTGAAGTATCCCGTTTTTGTGTTTTGAGCATGTAAACATTATATCCCAATTTCAGAGACCGGGATAAGCCCTGATCCCGGTTTTGAGAAACCTGATTATGCCAGCTGGAGAAACCGGGATACTGTTGCATGTATACACCTTATCCCGGTTTCTGACAGCTGCCAACTTCAGCCAGGTGACATAACAGAAACACAAACATGGCGGCAACGGAAGCGTCTCACTTCTGGAGCGATGACGAGTCTTTTGGTAATGTGCCAAGCCTGCTATAACCCAAAGTGGCCTCATTGTCAATAGCCACAGTCAAATTAATTTAAGGTTAGGCTAACGAAGTGTTCTTGTCTCGCATGTACAATTTGTTACTCGGAGTGGTTTAAATTGTCGGTTTGTCTTGCAAACATCACAGGCGCCAGCGCAAATAGAACGTAGTAATCAGTAACCAGTAACCGTGATAATAGCATTTATCATGTATACTGGGATATGATTCGCCAAATTTCTCTGTGTTCATGTAAACGCCATATCTCGAACATGATCAAAACCGGGATAAGCCTCATAACCGGGAAACTGGTGTGCATGTAAACACAGCCATTGATTACTGCCGTAAACACTGGCTCTTTGGTTTCTTTGCCAAACCAAAAATGACAAACTGTTCCAGCCCTAGTAATGTTGACATATTATAAAAACAAGTTCTCACCCTGTCTGCAGGCTTGCTTTGAGCAGCATGTGAGTCGGAGTTGTGGTGGGTGCTGTTGTGAGAATTCTCCTGGGGAGAACCGTTGGTCCCTGGAACAAAGACATCAGTGGAGCATTACCGAAGCAGCCTGGGCAAGTGTCATACTCTCGATAATCAATATATCCTGTATTGATTATCGACGGTGTATTGCCTGCTCAGCACTAAACTGTTACACCCCTGGTTGTCCTAAAAAAAAAAGTGTGTTAGGGTTTCATTTTTCCTCCTTTCGTCTTTCATTTGAACAATAAAGACAACTAAAGAGCATACTGAATATGGAAGATTTACTCAATGTCAGTTATTTCTGTACAAATCTTTTGCCAACAAATTTGTTGAAAATTATCAGTTCCCACCGACACAAGACACTACGAAGAAGGTGGCAGGACTGCTCTGGTCGTGTAAACGTGTCCAAATGTGTGTAAATGTGGGGAAACTGACAGATGAAGGGTCAGGGGACAGGATGAAGAAATCCTAGTCACGTCTACCGATGTTTACGGTGTCAGCCTTCAACAGACAATTCGCTGGGCAATAAGACAATACCTACATCTTTTATTTCCTCTACATGGCTTAACTGTCATAAAGGATCTTAAAAATGCAAGATGCAGTATATGTGCATCTTGTATCAAAGGAGAGTCTGAGGGTGCTTCCTAAAAAAGGAAATGTTAAATATTAGTATTTATTAAAAGCATTGAAAATACACAATCAATTTAGGTCTATTTGGCAATAGGCACGCATATTATTATTTTTTTTTAAATATATATATATATATAAATAATATACACACACTATATACACACATTTTATACAGTACATTCCCAGTTATATTCTATAGTGCATTTTACGTGGCATAATAAACTATAGAATAGAGCTTTTAAGTCACTGTTCAAATTAACAGTGTTGGGTGAGAGAAGAGAATGAGAAAAGGAAATGAGTCGCCACAATCTTACTGCAAATTGATGACACTCAATTCATGTCCGATAAGGTCCCGCACACAACAACAAAACTTCACAGTGAGCATTTTAACACTGCCATTTGCTCGTGTGTCACGCTCAACGCAGAGAGTTCGGCAGCTTTAGAAGCAGCCTACACCCACGAATGTTTGGATTCAGGGACATTTTGTGCACGACAGTATGTCATAAGGAGAAGCTTTGCAAACCTTATGACTCTCCTCCAGTCTCTTCCCTCTGGGGATGAGCAACACAGAACAGCGGTTAAACAGGCCCTCTTGCGAGCACTGGTTGGATGCGATTGTGTGGGCAGCTACAGTAATCAAAGCATTGTTTGTTTTGGTCCATTGAAAACAATTTTTCTAGCTGGCTCTTCTCCGACTTTCACCGTGTTCAGCACAAAGCAGGGCTGCGCTGTGCGCTATCCGCGGGTGACTGCGCGGCCCCAAAACCGAAAGTAAACATGTTCGGTAGAGAGTTTGCTGGAGAGAAAAGACAAAAACAGAGGAGACATGTGCCCCTGTGTTTGTGCACTCATCTTGCTCTTCTTGCAATGGCAGAAATACATTTGAATTAAAGCAGTCCCGCGAATTTCAGGATTAATTGACTCAAAAAGGGGTTCAAACATGACAATTTTGTTCATTTGATAGAAAACAATATGTTCAAAGGGCTTTCAATTAGAAATTCAGGAGATAGTCTTCACAGTCCTTACCAACAGCTGAGGCTCTATTGGAAGGGAGTTTTGGCCAGACAAAACAAACAAAGCCTACAGCAGATCATTAACAAAGACCACAAATCAGCCTTTCAGAACAGATTCGGCCACTGCGGAGTACATTCCGACAGGTTACTGTGCGCCAGTGTGCATTTCAGCTGAGGCCCATCTCGTTTTGAAACAGCGACTCACTCAACAGTTAGAAAGCTGCCACAGAACTACACAGAAGTGGGGCGCTTGTGCCTTTTGTCCCTAAAATGTACCTAAAATGGCAACTACAACCGATGAAAAATGGCATAGGATGGTGGACAGTTGGGGATCCATTTTTGTGGGCCTACCGTTTTTTCCTCTGGGTGTGTGGGACATCTTTCCCTTGCCGTGCCCTGAACCATCCCCGTGTCTGCTGACAGGACTTTCATCTGAGCGTCGCAGCATCTTGAAGGGGGGTGTGGGGTCCGATGACCCGTCACGCACCTTGTCATACCGGTGTAGGGTGCTTTTTGGTTGAGACTTATGGGTCTGAAACAAACAGTATACTGAGGATCAAGGCAACGTTAGCAAAAATAAGGTCAGCACTAAAAAATCGTCATTCATCAGATGTGAATGTCATACCTGCTGAAAACCCTAGTGTTAGTTATTAAGGTTAAGCCTTTTATATCTTTAGGTTTATTTTTTTAAGCCCTGTGCTACACACCAATGAAGTTGATATGCAAGATCTGATCTCACTGTATACTAGAGTAAGACAACTTCCAGTTTAACTTGGTAAAAGGCTTTTAATCTCTAAAGGTTAGCAGTGAATTATAATAGACATTCACATGATGGGATTAGTCAAACATACCTGATACGATTGGGAATCCCTTCGGTCGTTGCACCTGCAAAAAGACAAAAGGTTAACATTAATACGAGTTTATAATTGAAATCTGACCGCTACTTTGACTAGCAAGCAGAGATAAACATTAACGTGTCCCATTTTAGCCGATTGGCTAAGGCTAGCTAGCTAAACAATTCTCAACCAACTGACAAGTTAGCGTTAGTTAGCTTGCCAGTAGTAGCCAATTATATACTAAGATTACACACAATTTTATATAATGGTAGTATCGAGGGTGTTTCACTTATGCGATAAGTCTAAACAGGCTGTTATGCCCCAGTGAAGTTTAGCGGTTAACTTGAAGCTAACTTATAAATTCGTTTCAGGAAATACCGCGAGCATTTAGAGCTAACACTGTTAGCAAGACATTAGCCTCGGTAAGTTACAGTGAAAAGTCAACTAGCTAGCCTTTTCTGTAGTACTAACACAGCAGGTGATCGCATCATGGATACTATGTCAAATGTTTTACAGTGAATTTACCCATCGCTGACTCTGGCTGGTTTCCTTGCATGCATCACCATCCAGGCCGTGGTGATGTGTGTATGCGCCTGATGGGGAACTGTGGCCTCTCGTCTGTCTGCTAATACAGCCCTTCTGTTTTCTGTAGTAACCTGATCTCTCCTACTAACTATATATCCTACCCAATAGATGCCTGCTAGCCGGGCAGGGTGAGCGCATCGCGGGTGGTCTGTGTTGAAAACCACCCTCAGTGCATCACTAACACTTAAAGATATGCGCTTGGTCTGGCCGAGGTAGCAGAAGGAAAAGCAGGAGAGAGGGGAAATAGAGTGAGCGACGTAGCTGAGAATTTGTGCAATGGACCCCGCCTCCACATTGACGACCGTGACTGCCGTTTCCGGGATACACCCACAACCACCATTGCTGCTGTGCCGAAACTTAACCCCCCACCTCCGAACCACCTGGATGCATGTAGACATATTAATATTACAGCCTTCGTGTCATGTTATTTAATACATTTTGACCTTTGTCTGAACTATGTCTAACCATAGTATTATGTCATCGTTGCTAGTTTGTTAATAATTACAGAAACTATTTATGGTAGAAGGGGAACAGTTTCAGCACAACGTCTTCCACCCATTAAAGGTCCAACCAGAATAAGCTAATTCTACTGTCTAAGGGTCTAGCCCCGTGGATTTCTCTAAAAACATATAGGTAGTTTGTAAATGAAAAATGTATATCAGATAATATTTTCAATAGTGCAAATAGCATTGGCAATACACGATGACAACAATCATTTAACATTTATTTATCACTAAATATTCATAAGCCAAGCTATATTATATAATATGGAAAGGGACCTGGCATATTTTGGCAACGTGTCCCGTGATTGGTGTATTGATTGTTGCTTGATCTAGGTCATCCCAACACAATCAGTGTCTTTACAAACTGACCAAGGACATCTAAGCACTGCATGCTCGCTTTACAATTGGACATTTAAATGCAGTTTGAGATTACTAAAGGGCAATGGGTTTGGCCTAAATGTACAGACAAAACCCCACAGGTGAGTAATAACTATGTTTTTTATTTGTTTGATGAGCGCCAACTTTCTCTAGCTACCCTTTGTTTGACTGGACAGAGAATAAAACTAATTTTCTTGGGGCCTCAAAATCCTATTTCAATTCTGATGTTATAGCTATTATTCCTATTAATATTCTTATTACATTATAATGTCATGTTAACTGATATCTATGGTGATTTGTAAAGTGATATATATATTTTTATTTTTAATTTTTAATATATAGATGTTGTAGACAGTGGACAGTTTCATAAATATTTCTTTATGTCTAAAAACAAATCTCTTGTGTTATATATTTTCTATTTATATAACACAACTGATTGATTGCAACAGTAACGCTAAAGATGAAATATCGTGTATCAACATTAGGGGGCAGCAATATCACAGAAGAGCAGATCTTACGTGGGCCTAAATTCTCACAAGCAAGGAATAGCTCCATTTGAAACCATCCAAGAAGTTACAGCCATCTTTATCATTTAATATTCATAATCCATTAAGATATATGCAATATGGCAAGGGAAATTATATAATACTGGCAACATGCCCTGTAATTGCTGGATTGTTTCTTTGCCTGATGGATCACAGTTCCCTCTCTTTCACTCTCTCTGCCGTTATGTGCAGATGTGCATACCAGTGATGTGTTAGCATTCAATAAAGTCATTTTTTTCTCTTTTTCAGAGTGAGAAGGCTCAGTCAAACAGAACATAGAGGTATGCAATGTGCGACATATGCGACAGGCTCTGAACTTTAAGACAATTCAATAATACAACAGTGGTCACTCAAGACTGTACACACAAAGTCTTATTGTACTCTTCTCTTGTGGGAGGGTCCCGTCCCACCTTTAGCTTAACTTTTAACCTATCGTTTGTGGTCTGTGACCTCATCTATAGTGTCTACACAGACCTTTCTCATAAAGAAAGTAGAACTACAGGTGGACCGCTTGTGTGTGTGTGTGCGTGTGTGTGTGTGTGTGCGTGTGTGTGTGTGTGTGTGTGTGTGTGTTTTGTCTTTTCCAGGTGTATGCATGTTGCTTTCATCTGTCATGTCTGGAACAGAGTCTCACGCAGACAGAGTGGAGGACTACAGGTTCCTCCACGGCATGTTAATGGAGAAAAAGATTCATTTGCTCTTCAAAGTAAATATGGCTTCGTGCAGTTGACTTTATCTGCACGGTTTGTTATATGATTGCAGATGCCCTGCAGTAATAGTTCCCACAATGCACTGGGGTGAGAGTGGCCACAAGCACAAGCTATAGATCACTTGTTGCCTTTATGGGTGTGGGGGTCAAAAAGTGTGCAAACAGCTGTCCTTAGTTCGATATAAATCGGAAACTATAATATAATATCTAATTACAATGCTACTACAACTAATTATTCGTAGTATGTATTAGTGTGTATTAAACTGTAGTAGTGTGCTAGTAGAGGTAATATGTTATAGGATATGGCAATAATCACGTCCAACTATTGCATGCTACTGCTTACAAACTATCCTTTATCCTTTAAAATTAGCTATCCTTTAGGGCTTTTTATTGTTCTACAATCTTGAATAAATGGGTGTAATTTGTTTTTATACACAAATGGAATGATTGGCATGAAGTATCCACATATTTCCTGTATTCCAACTGATTTACCGGGTGAGGGCATATTTATTGCACGGTGCGCAGACAGAGAGTGTCACTGACGGTGATACCTTATTGGCTTGACAGATTCACGAGAGACTGAAACGCTTTGAGAAGCGGGGTCCGATCCCGGTCCAGGAGCATTCTGCCAGTTTGGCATCCGACGTGAGTGACACTCGCCAGACCTTCTCTCGACACGACCGCTGCAACGGATGAAAACCCTTCTGACAGCAGAAGGGTTGTTTCATCTGTTTCCTGTATTATTCAGAAGGCTCTCTCCTCACAATGAAGCACGTGGGAAATGTGCTTTCAGCATTATGTAGGCCTATATTACGGCTCGATATTTAATCCACAAAAGATCAGCTGCAATGTTATTTCTTCTAATTCATATAGTGTTCTAGAAACAGAAAGATCTCTTTAAAATAAATATGATTTCATGTCTCTTTTCCATTGAGTCGGGTCAGCGAGGACAATGTTGAACATTAGGCTGTTAAAATTATTTTGTGTGCCGTCTAATATTTCAGGTTGGAGCAATAGAATTAATTTCACATCTAAAATAATGTGACACTGAGTACTCCCACGACGATTATGACCTAAGCAGTTCTGGCTCCCTATTTTCAGCAGTGCTTCTCGTTTCATGTCCAATTCCCCTTTATTCCAGTTACCAGTCATTTCCACGTTCCCTTGTCCGATTTTGATAACCTTCGCCCTGTTCTCGCTCATTCCAGTCTACAACCTTGGAATATGCGGCCTTGTTTTTACCGGCCATTCATTTTTTAAATATATTATTCTCTGTTATTATTCTAATATAAATGGACTTGAATGTTGAATAGAAACAATATATGGTTATGAAAACAATACATGTAACATTCAAGCATCTACCAAAATGTGACTACAAAATTGTTTATTTCTATTGCAAAATGCAGCTCATTTTGATAGACCTCTTCTCAGGACTGTGTGGGTGTGTATACCCTTTGCTTGATTGACATCTACCTGACTCATCCTATTTCAGTTTTGCTGCACCTGTTAGGGCAGAATAACTGATACCTTCTCTCCGATTGGCCCTTTTGAGTATGCAGTTTGCTGATGTCAGCAAATGTCCAGCCTAGCTCCGCCCATCTTCACCCCAGTGCAAACAAGGTTTTCATATATTTTTTTCAGCACCTGCAAAACACAATCCCCCTTGTGGTAGAAACCAGGGTCACATAAACGTTGCTTTGGTCTGAAACACAGAGATGCATGCCTCTCCCGCACCTGCGTGCTGAGTGTCTCGCACTCCTCTCAACTCCATTGTTCTCTGCCCCTCACCTTAGAGCCATGCACTGTGTTGTTTCAAACAGAAGCAGCTTCTGGAGACGCCATAGCGTAATTGAGG
The DNA here is from genome assembly GCA_027575585.1 of Percopsis omiscomaycus. Taxonomy (NCBI): domain Eukaryota; kingdom Metazoa; phylum Chordata; class Actinopteri; order Percopsiformes; family Percopsidae; genus Percopsis; species Percopsis omiscomaycus. The sequence continues at coordinate 1,546 of JAODLI010053800.1, read as the reverse complement.
ATTCTACCTTTAAGGAGATGAATAATGACAAGTAATTCCTCCATTTTGTCCGACCTTCGTCATCCTTGCACCCTTTCCCCTCCTTCATCAGTACCTGCTTCTCTAGCCTGTATCCTTCCTCTTCGACTCCTCCAACCCTCCCTATTCCCCCCCAAACCATCCCAGCTTCCTCTCACTACCAGTACTCCAGATTCAGTGCGACAGCCACTCTCCGCCTGGATTAAATCATCGGCGTCCACTGGTGGGGGTTCCAAGCCATGGATCTGTTTCCCCTCACGGAGGCTTCTGTTTGCTCACAGTGGAAACTAACGACCTTCATACATTGTGTTTCTGGGAGTGAGCCTCGGCATCTTGAAGCAGTAGAAGTTATTACAGTAATACACTCGACAAAACGGCAACTGCGTATACAGTGCCTCCCCGGTTGTAGCTGGCGGTCAAGGCTCCGCCGTCACAGCTGTTAGGTTATGTTTTAAGACCCGTAAGCCTCACCTGATGCCCGACAAAGACAGCGAAAACGTAGAAGTATAAACAGTTAAAACTTGCGTTTCTCCACTCGGAAATAGGGAAGGAAGGCGAAATATCAGTTTAACTGGTCTGTGTGAAAATAAAGACCAGCTGGACCCAATGCAGATGATGTGTCATTGTAGTCTGAATCAGGTATAGGCTGTACGTCCTCATTTAGCTCTATCTGTGTCTCTGGATTTCTCGTTGGGTTATAGGATAATAGGGAGAAGGCAAGCCTCTAATTATGACAATATTCTGTCTGTGCTTTATGTTTGTCTGTTTGTCTGCTTGCTGAATGGCTGGCTGTCTCTTTTTATTGTGTCTAGCTGATTGAAGAACTGATGCATCTTGGGAGAAGAGCTGAGGTCAAAGAGCTGGTGTCCATGCTATCTAAACCAAACTTCCAGGTGACGAGTGTTTCTGTAAAGTCATGCGTATTTACGTAATGATTCATTCATTATAATTAAACTGGCAGTTTGTGTAAACTCCAGTATCATTGTGCGATTTCATTGTTTTTTTTAAAACCTCCAGTTTTTTTTAATAGGGTTTTTTATGTTCAATTTGTATGTTGGCATACTACTAACAAGGACTTGGAAACATTTTTTTAAAGGTGCTCTAAGCCATTATCAGTGCTAACAGAGTTTTTACTGCCATCTAGTGGCAAAGATGCCGCAGTGCCAATGTTAACTCAATGGGGGAAATGGCAACGTCCACTATGCGGATATCCCTATTAAGCTAAATATTCTGTACTGATAAAGTAAGTGTATATGGTTTAAAGCATAATTAAAATAACATGTTTGGGTCTAAAACATTGCTTAGGGCACCTTTAATTTAAAATGTAATGGATTTTATGAATTTTATGGTCGGGCAATTTCTATTTATAGTAATGTTTCACTGACCTTTTTGTCTCAACATGGAGCAAATACATCATGGCCGAAATCGCACACACACATGCACACGTGTATACACACACACACACATACACACACACACACACACACACACACACACACACACACACACACACACACACACACACACA
>JAODLI010053790.1:0-16061 GCA_027575585.1 Percopsis omiscomaycus | reverse complement strand
GTGTGTGTGTGTGTGTGTGTGTGTGTGTGTGTGTGTGTGTGTGTGTGTGTGTGTGTGTGTGTGTGTGTGTTTGTGACCTTTTGTATGGACAGAAGCTCTGGAGAGGACATACTGTACTTCTTCTCTTCTTTATTTAAAAAGTTTCTCTCACTCTAATGAACATAATTAATTATGATGACAGATGACAGATTCATACAACCCCAGTATAATAAGACACTCCTTACCTCTAGCTGGTTTCTCCCTGTCCTAGGCCATCCTAATAACATAGGTATGGTCATGACCCATGACCCGTCTTCTCACGTCTTTATTCTTTTTTGTTTGTTTTTGTATAAGCTTTTATCTTCCATCACGTAGACCGAGGTATATACTTGTGTGTGTGTGTGTGTGTGTGTGTGTGTATGTGTGTGTGTTTGACCTCTAGTGCTCTGTATTCTTCCCTTGGCCAAGCATGAACTTACTCACTTAAGATTCATATCGGAGTCTGTTGGATCATTTTATTTCTTAACCCTGCAGTGTCCTAAATCTAAACAGTATTACAGCCTAAAGTCAAACTGAAATTCAAAAGCATTTTATAATTAAAACCCTGCTCTATATTTGGTCTAACTTGTGTAGCAATTGGGTCAAAATCGTCATTTCCAGAACTTTAGTGTTGTGTCAAGATTTGCGTGCACCCCACAAAGGTGCGCCTCATTAACAATTATGGACACTATTTAAGTTCCCCAAACGCACTAGGTGCTGTTGTTTGTGTTTAGTCTTTTGTTTACTAAAATACGCTTCATGCTTCCACGTCTGCCTGCGTTTTTCCTCTGGCTCACGCTTACTCTCGCCAATCCAAAACGCAGCGTTACATGTTGTGTGGTTATAAGCGCTGTCTGGGAGGGAGTGATGGGGGTGTGTGGTTCACGGGACTCACGGGACATTGGAAACAGGTTTGATCAATCATCTGATCACCACTATGACAAAGTGTACACATACACACGGGTACGATTCGTTTTGGCAGAGCTTCTCTGACAAGTCTATTGCAACTCGGTCGTGTCTCAACACATGCAGGCATAGATCCAAGCACCGTCAGAGAGGTACAGTGCATCTCCCTCTGTGTCCGTGTCTCTTTTTTCTTGGTCCTGCTCCCGCATTCCTCCTACTGTGGAAACAGGTGATTAGGTGATTAGATGATTGCCTACAACTGTTTCCAAGGCCAGAGTCCCGTAAACCACACTGCCGACACTCCCGCCCACACAGTGCTGAAAACCACACACCTCTCTATAAGTGTATTTCTTTTAAATGACAGCGCCACCTACAGTATATAGATAGGCTGTAGGTGTGGAGTTTGGTACAATCATCTATAGTATGTTGTCGTTGCTGGAGCTATGTCAGGCCAAAAAACCAAACTATTTAGGGTTCAGAAAATTCTCTGGAATAACATAGTTTATTTAAGTCTATTAACTGCATCTTTTTTAAATTAATTAATAAACCCTCAGCATCTACCCGACTGGAGCAGTTAGTATTCTGAGTTGAGGACGTGGGAGGGACCTCTCTTCAAAGATTGTTTGGAGGGAGGGATGACTTTTACCCCATCCCTTTCATTTCTGTCTGAACCAGTCTACTAATTTGTGGTCAATATTGTACAGATATTTTAACTGGCCACATTCACACCATGTTTATCTTGTAAAATTATGTTTTAGAAAATATGTTTACCCAACCTCTGAAGACCTTTGTTTTCAATGTCACCTTTCCTCTTTCTTTTTATTTCTACATGAATGAAAGGATGAAGGACAGAGGTAAATCTGCCCATGGCCTTGCCATCAATCTCCTATTTCCTGGAACCCATGCAATAATCAGGACTTCAAGGTCAACCAAATACACACACGCGCACACACACACATAGGGTGACTTGATATAGCCAACCATGCAGCGTACTGTATTTTGGTTTGTGTTTTTATGATCACATCAGCAACATAGAACCATCCTTCTATTTTGGTCTTCAGCCTATAGGGGTCACGGTGACATAGCATGCGGAGTGAGCTTTCGTCACTCCGCATGTATTAGAAAGCCAAAGTGTAGTTTGACAGGGGCTGATGTGATCTATGCTTTTGGTTATTCTGTGCATTATTTTGTTCAATAACAAAGTCCTGGTTTTGAAATACGTTATTTCATTTATCTACTGTAGCAGAATTCAAAATTCAGATTCAGATAAAGTAAATGCAAAAGAAACCAATAAAATATTTAGTGCATTAAAAGTGCTTCATATAAAACACATACATTTGATCATATTATTGGGTAAACATGACATTACAGTAAAAGGCAAGGAAAATCCCTGGCCATTAGATAATATCACTGTACTGTACACCACTTTATTAGGCATTTAATTGAATGTGTTTATCAAAGGACATCAGATCATTTTACTGCCAGTGACACTAAGTCGGTTCAAGAAGATATGTCTTAGAAGAGAGGGCTCATTTAGTAAGAACTCAACTGTGAATATCGTCAGTGTCGCCAACTCTCTTTTTAATTGTCAAAATCTCAACAGCCTCAGTGCATCTTTGTCTGCTAAAACAGCGCACCAACCCACACATACATGAAGATGACAGGTGCACAGACAGAAAGAATAAAAACCTATTACCATAAAACTGTTGAATAGAAAGCAATTAAAAGGAAAAAAAACTACAAAGTTCAATGGAAAAAAGAGAGGGAACAAAAGTAAAGCTGATTTTTGTTAACGTTAAAATAACAATAATTCAGAAGAATATATTAAACATTATCACAGTGTCTTTCTGTGGCCATGTGTGTCCATGCCTTAACCCCCCCCCCCCCCCCCCCGTTTTTCTTATTTAATTTAAAATAATAGTTTGGTGCCGTGGTACAGTATCTGCTACTGTGGCAGGCCTGCAGCACAGGAAAAATAAATGAAAGTACAAATATGCATAGGCCTGACCTCCTGTCACCACCAAGCATTCCAACAAGGACCAATAACTTGGTTACATTGGTGGGCTAACTAATCTGTTACCTTCACTTTTTACTATAAACGGTGACATTAAAGGGGAAACATCAGAATAAGAAAGGCTTCAGCACCATGGAGTCCAGGTTTAGGGCTGCAATAGCAGTCCCTGCAGAGCCACTTTCACCTTGGGCTGAGTTCAGGCCAACCTCTCAACTCTCTACTCCACTAAGGGGCAGGCAAGAGATCAAGAAAGAATTCAATGCAACCCTATTTGAACCTTGCTGAACTGTGGAGCACAGCCGGTTGCCACACTTTATTGTGGTTCGCCTGGACTCTGCTTCTTTCCCCCAAGCTGGGAAATGGACCCAGCAGGTACTATTAGTGACAAGCTACCTCCAAGCTGCCACAAGGCCTACCATGCTGACTCCTAGCAGAACAGTGAGCTAAGATAAAAAATGTTGTGTGCTCCACATTTGCTCCTCTTTCCTAAACCTTAATCAAAGTCACTTTCTTTTTTGCTTGACATTTATCTTCATTAGAGATAACATATGGCACAATATGATCAAATGATGAGCTTGATGATTAAAGAGAAGGTGTAGACACTGCACTGGGCTTCTGTCACTTTGCTATGCAGACTTGTATTTTAAACAGCAGCAGCATGACTTTAGACAGTACATCAAAGTTGCATCCAACAGTATCACACTTTGCCTTAGTTAAGGAGGGTCAGACAGTTGACTGTGCTCATTCTGGTGTTAAAATAGGTTAATAATACAGCCGTTGAAGGAAAATCAGTTCTCAGGGCACCAGGGAAAACCAAGCCTGTGTTTCTGATCTCTTTAGCCATTTACAGTCACGAAAATAACAATGGGGAGAGTGACGGAGGGAATAGGACATTAATGGAAGATGGATGGAATTAGGACAGAGGCCAATGGGGAAGAAGAGAAGAACAGAAGAGATGCGTCAGGGAAGGAGTCCAATTTCTAAACACAAATATTGTAATGCTTAAACAGATAGTACACAGGCCTGTCACCTAAAGGTCTATTACTGTACGACTCTGAAGATGACCTTGGCAATGGCAAAAAGTAACACATACAAGCAAAGTAAAACAACACACACAAGCGCGCGCGCACACACACACACACACACACACACACACACACACACACACACACACAAAAGCCAATATGGTTAAAGGAATGGCTACTGTCAGGCTGACCTTTACAACAGCAACAGCCTCACATAATACCATATTCAACCACACACACGTTACACTTTTTCAATATAACAACAATAGATGAACAAATGCTCAAAACAAGCGAAAAAATAAATGTGTGCACACACACGCCCATAGTATTTACACACCACCACTGGAGCAGATGATTGATGGGGCAAGCTGCCATTCTATCTCACAAGTGACCTCTTCAATCAACTCATTACCTGTCAAACACCTACTTACTTGCATGCACACGCGTACACACACACACACACACACACACACAGAGAAGCCATCCTTCCTGCGTGGTTGCTGTTGGTAATATGGGTCACTGCCTCCTCAGCTATGTCCTTTCTTCTGAGAGAAAAACAGCGAAACAAGATGAAATGGGAACAACAGATGGGGCTGAAAAGAGTATAGTAGATTTTGGGAAGATTTTACCTGAGGACTTGGCTATCTCAATGCTTCTCAATGTGCTCTGGCTTCATTTTCAATTGCAACAAAAAAATGAAGCAAATTACGTTGGACCCAAGCAAGTACTTACACTCACAGTAAAAGATTACAAAATAACATGTACTGTATATCCATTTAACTTTAAAACAAGATATATTTGATTTATACAAAATGTATTCCAGATTAGAGGCATTGTCTGCCAGTTAAACAGCACAAACTGTCAAGCAACTCTCCATCACGATTGACAACAGGTTACTCCTGTCAAGGACCAAGGATACTGGTCTCACTGGAAAAGCCAATTGGCATACAAGGTTCCTAGTCTATTCTGTGACCCTGGGAGTTTATATTTGACAACATCTATACAGATCTCCGTTTATTCTGTGACAAAGTAATATTCTGTGCCCAACTGCAGACTTGAACCCTTCTTCTGTATGGATTTCTATGCATGGACTGAGTGAAATACTAATAAGTAACAGTAATTTTTCCTCTTACAAAAATGTCAGCTTTTAGGACCATTCCAATAACAGAAGCAATTAAAAGTTATATTATAAACCCCTACAACATTGAACAGGGAAGCTGGCCTTGTTAAGTGCCTTTATACACAGAATGAATGTTGTTCCGTGCTGAGTTACAGTATGTTGTGGTACAGCATGTGTCCTTTGTCAGAAAAACACCTTCAGAGGAGATGGATTGACCGTGTTTTAATAAGACACAACATGGTGAGATCGATGAATAGAAATATAATGGCTAAGTTCATGTCGAAAGACAGATGACTTAGTCACTGACTTGATGGGCAGCTTCTTAACCAACAAGCTAATTCTCTCAAAATTATATTCGGAATGCCAATTGAAGTCTTTCTGGGTCCACTACAGTGCCCTGTCCTCAGCTACAGAGTGTGGGCTGCAAGGATCTCCGGAGCTCCGTACGGATACCATTTTTGCGGGATCTGTATACAAGTGTGCTGTCCTGGGCCTCATGAAGCTCTGGAGCTCAATAACAATACCGTTCGTTGGCAGACAGGAGATGAAGCTCTTTAGAAAAACAGACTCACGGGGATTATGTCCACTGGATTCTCTGAATTAATCGAACAGCAGCGATTTATGACGATTCACTGTTTATAGGTTTTATAACTTGTTTGAAATTAAAACATATTTAAAAAATATTGGTAATGTCGTACATAATATTAACACTAAACATAGTTTTAAGTTAACATAACACCTCTGCCTCTCTTTCTCTCTGTCCACAAGTTTTACCATTTTCATGGAATCTTGTCACTTGAAAAGATTAATGCAATTGCTATGTAAAGGATACAGGCACTGCTGTCCACAAATCTAGGCAAAGTAAAGAAAGTTTAATGGCAGCTGTTGAATTCTGATTGGGACTTGCCTTGATGTTGGGAGTGTGCATATGCTGACTAATGCAGTCTACTTAGGCAGCTGCTTAAAACAGAGCATATTTCAATGCATTAACTCTTACTTGAGAAAGCGGCACATTAAAGAAAAGCTCAGAAAATGGTAAAAAGCCGGGGTTTCACTCTCTTCTCTCTCTTTCCTCTTCTATATTTTCACAAAAGCACACACAGTCAACAGAAATCTGTGTTTAAAAAAAATTCTACAATCATAAATGCAAGTGTAGCCCACAGTTAAATGTGTATAGCAGAGACATTGTTGCTAACATACACGCGTGTGCACACTGGAACACACACACGCAAGCGTTTCTCACCAGAAATATCCCAAATTGTGTCCGACAAGCACCAGGGGCTTTTCGTGTTGTTGCTGCCAGGTCACTTGTATACTTTATATTGTATTCAAGTGCTTTGTATCCAGGCTTACAAATAGAGGGGCCATGTTTCTGCCCAGGCCCTAGCATCTCATGCCCAAGACATTAAACAAACATTATCCCCATGTATAAATTATCTACTAGCCAGTCTACTCAGGGTTGCATTTCTTTTCCTTTTATGAAGATTCAAGAAAGTGAAGAGGATGACAGACGTTAAGAGAGGGCAAGTACATGTGGGCATTGTTTGGCAGACATTTGAAAATAGGAACCAATGCATGTTTAGGTGGTATGCACCGCCTTAAAGAAGATTTGTGTATTTGTGCTGGAAAGGCTGTCCACAGTGCAATGGTGTGCACATGTACAATATTTAGTTTATTTAGGCTTTATTGTCCTTTGCTGAGAACATGCCATGTCAATATGATGCTATTTTCTACTTGTTTGGTGTGGAAAAAAGACTGTATTAAGAAGCAATGGGGTCCAAATTGGTTTTGCTAACTGGAGATTTTAAATTATCAGATAGAGAGAGAGGGAGAGGGGGAGAGAGAGAGAGAGAGAGAGAGAGAGAGAGAGGGAGAGAGAGAGAGAGAGGGGGAGAAAGAGAGAGAGGGAAAGATAGAGAGAGAGAGGACTACTGTGATGAAGTGACATCCCATTCAAAATGTGCCCTTGCTTAAATGACCAAAGCCAGCTGGGAAAGGCTCCATCCCCACCAAGGATACTGTAAAACAGAAAACAAATTCAGTGGACCCTTGTACGAGAGGGCTTATCCCATCAGGTTCTGACCAGACTTGCTGTTTAGCTCCAGCACACTTTTAAATCAACAATATCAGCGCTGCTGTTTGAACTGAACCCACAACTGACAGTGTGACGGATGTTGATTATCGGAGTGCCACTCAGTGCTTCTATCTCGGTAAAGAGGTAGCAGCCTAAGCTTTGCATATGCAGCTAGTGACTTTATTCCCAGAATTCTGTATAGACTATATCCCTCCAGATCTCACGTCCTCCAATCATCGCATTAGATTGATAGATTAATTGTATCTCCCCTTCAGCGCATGATGGCTCTATCAAGGCGCCAATCTTGCTTGCCTGTTTTGAAATAGATACGGCTGATATAAAAGGGCTGCAGTCATTCTCAATATCCTGCTCAACAAGCAGGCAGGCTGATGGGTATAATGATTACAGGATTCGCACAGACCGGCAGAGAAATGTATCCCAGCTCAATTTCAATTGGCCGACAGGCTGATAGACAGATACAGGAAATACAACTTATTATGCTATCAAAAGGAATGGAGGCATTATCAGGTCAAATAGTGAGCCTATTTAGAGTAATATGATGAAATAGACAGCATTAATGGGGAACACAATAGATGTTCTTTTGTGGAAATTAAGACACACATGCGTTATACTGTGACTTTCTTATGAAATTATTTTCTATTTAGTTGCTCAGCAATTATTTTCTTCCAAGCCCTGGCTCTATAATGTCAAACTGACTTTAAAACCTGTTATTAGGCTATTATCTCACTGTATGACTAAATTACTGCATCAACCATTTTCCAGGGCAGTTATGTAGAGATGTGATAAGACAAGCTGTCTGTAGGTGCCTGCTTATCCAAAGGCAATGGACAGCCTCCAATCCATTAGAACAATTAGTATTCTTCAAATAACAAGATAATTAATTACATGCTACAGTGCAAGGTCATGCTAAGGATTTCCATCACTGCCTAATGCAAAAGAGATGGTTATTAAAATACAAGTGGGAGCTTTATCACCTACGTTTACACAAGAGAGATGTGTGACAAATTGCTCATTTAACAAGTGGGCATGTTGACATGTTAAACACTTTGTTGCGCATGTACCACAGTATGTCTCAAACATCTCCAGTAATTGTTTGATTCCAGCCGTAGCGTGTCTTAAGTGAACTGACACCTCACATATGTTCTCCCATTACAATCTGATTACCTCGGATGCATTAGTAAAGGCCCAGCCCAAGCCCAACTATCATCTCTGGTCTCAATGTATCACTAACAACAGAGAGCCCTGATTTGTAACCTTATGCTGGTAGTGGTACCAGAGACTTTAGGGTGGATGTTCAGAAGGCTCTAAGAGCAGGTAAAGTTCGGATAGCACTAGCTGGGTTTACATGCACACTTTTGTCATTCTGATTGAAATCATTCCAATTAAAGATATCAGGTCAAATGTTTACATGGTATACTCTAATATGGTCTGGTGTTTACATGCTCCGACGCATTTAATCGGTACAGCAGTATGACATGCGCGCATCATGCATTAGTCTTCCTCAAGGGCTTTGTTTGGCACATCTTTTACTGTATCAGCTCAAGATGGATATCCATCGTCTGTTCAGCGCAGTAGATTTGGCCGTTATTTTGTTGCTCTTGATCAAGCCACAGCGTGATAACAACGCATGCTTGCTCGTGAAGTCATGACAACCAAATAAACAACAGTGCAAGTACAGCGTTTTCTCCTCAGGCAGAGTGACAAACAGGGCAGAGGATCAGATTATGTTACCGTAGAACTAGAAAAAAGATTTAGGGCGGTGCTCCTCCTCCCCATTCTACCTCATGCATTTAACCTCAAGACAGAGGGCATGTTCAGAAAGAACGCAGCCAGCAAGTAATCGGGTTAAATTATTATATATATATGTTTTTTCAGTTTTTTTTTTTGATCGGTTGATGAAAAGGTTTAAACTACCCATCTGCATCCGATTAAAATTTTAATCGGTTTTGGCCATTTCATTCTGATTGAGGTGTTTATTGAGGTGGGGCAGGATAGTCTAGTGGTGGGTTCAAGCCCCAGAGTTGCCCTACCTGTAAGCATCCTTGAGCAAGATGTTTAACCCCTATCTGCTCCATGTAATAGCATCATGTCATTGTAAGTCGCTTTGGATAAAAGTGTCTGCTAAATGACCTAATTGTGTTTACATGGAGCATTATTATTCGGTTTTGGCTTTTAAACCAATTATAATCTGAATATTTCGCCTAATGTAAACCCAGCTACTGTGTCACCTTAAATGCCTTGTGTAAAATGTGCAATGTTTATGCATAGAGCACCTAAATAGCCTGTACAAAATCATAGAAGTATGTGAGGCAGGGTGAAAAAAAAAGAAATAGACTACCCACAATTGCATGCACACACACACACAAATAGTCAAAGTCATATTCCAACCCAGCACTCAAAATGAATCCACTTTCAGTAGAGCCATAAATGGAAATTTTGGGAGCAATCAGCGTTTTCTGAAATAAATGAGGGGAACCAAAAATAGCCATGCAGTGCCATCTGAGAGGGTAATTGTTAAGTAATGGTATGCACACCACTTCTCAGATGAGGGTAGGTAAGCCGGGGGGTGGGGGGGGTCACTTCCTAGCTGCCTATCAACTCAGCTAATGTACATGTTTGCTGCAGTACAGTGTCTAAGTATGCACTAAAATTGTAATTGCTGCCAAAAGTGTTTAATCTAATCAGTGTTTGTAAATAATGAAGGCAGAGAAATAGACATTAGTCAGCAATAATGGACATTCATCTTCACCAAATCTCTCTAAAATCAAGAGGGTTCATATAAGACAGCGAGGGATGAAGATAAGAATGATGAGGAAGGGGAGAGCGGGACAATAGAAGAAAGCTAGCATGCATGGCACCGGAGCGCATGTGAAGACAGAAATAAGCCTTGTGTTTGGGAGTCTCACTAAAGCTATCCAAAGCTATAGGGCCAAACATAATAAGAGCCCAAGGGTACTTAAATGGGGAGAAATTGGATGTCTGGGGAAGTCACAAAAGGTTTACTGGCAGAGATTAACTATGTGTAGCTCATGTTTGTGTGTTTCCGTGTGTGTGCCCCTGACAGCGTTATTGGTGTTTAATTGCTGGCGTGGGTCCAAATTCTCTGTCGGGCAGATTGCATAACAGAGACAGAATGAGGGTGCAACCTGGAACGCTTTGCCTATGTGACTAGAACACACACGCGCACACACGGAGGCACCCTTGAGATGTCTATGCAGAGGAATTCCTCTCCAGCTTCTTTGCGACCCACCTAATTAAAAGTATTTCTCCGCCGCTCTCCCCCCTCCCCTACTTTCTTTCTTTCGATCTCCATCCATCTCTCCGCCCCCTCTTCCCTGTTCCATTTTCCTGTTCCCTCTCCTCTGCCACATGTCACGTCCTTGTGTGTGACTCATACAAGGACGTGCTCTTTCTTCTGTCAGCAAATCCTCTGATAAATAGACACACACACACACACACACAAACACACATACACAGACAGAAGAGAACTATTCGGATTTTCTGAATAAGCATTCATGTCTATTAGATGACGCAGTCTGACTTAAGCACCTCCAGTGCAGTTCAATGCACATCGCCTACATACTGTACAAACAATGCATTGTTACCACTAGGTGAAGGAGGAGAATACAAAAATTAGAGCTGATGTGGAAACTGTGCTATCGTCTATCGTCTGTGCTGGGTCTATAAAAAGCAGTCTAAAAAGTAATCTGATGTCGTTAAGGAAACCACACAGCTTCTCAAACGTAAAATACGTATGGTAAAAAAAAGTGGACGGAGAAAAAGTTCAACTTGGAAAACCAGTCGAAGAGAAGTAATCGCTCGTTGAGGCAACAGGCGTGAGGGTTTGACATGACATGTCATGGTTTGTTACCTGAACCTAAGATACATACGAAGGCAGGTGAGTGCTTTGTATTAACTCTGTGTATCGTTCATAAAGCCAGTGTGCACGCCCATTCGCTGGACCCCTGTGAGTTGGAGAATGGACAATTCATGCATACAGATTCTCTTCTCAACAACTGACCTGTGTTGAGTTGTGGGTCACATGAAACAAAACTAAAACTAAAACTGTATTTTCACGCTTAAAGGTACGGTAAACAAGACTGACATAGACAAGAGATCTGAGTCCACGCCATGGAAGCATTGTTTCTTCAAATAAATTAAATGGGGAGTGAATAGGATAGAAGTTCCAAAAGCATATATTTCAACCATAGGGGACATATATGCCAAATTGTTGTGACAATATTTCATAGTATATATTTATTATATTTTATACATGATTGAAAATTATTGTGTGTGTGTGTGAAGGGAGCTAGGTAGCCTGGCCTTAAATGTACCCACACTCTCTCATACAGCTGATAGGCCTTACTACTGTATATCGCACAGTGGCCTCGTCATGTTACATTTAGGTTTAATTCAGCATGACGTCAACAGTATTAAATGGATGTTGTAGTCTAAGTGAAAAGAAGTGCCCTACATGCTGCTCCATAATAAATATGACACATTCAACCAGCTGTCACGCTGTATAGACTATATCCTTCCAAACAACGCTCCCACTCTCATGCATGCTCTGGTTGTTGTGCTATGTGCTTCTATTTGTGTAAGGAAAGCATGCTGGAACCAAATGGATGTAATGATGAATCTGGCATCTGTTTGTTTGCTTGGACACATTGAGCATTTTACCCCTGGGCCTGTCTATGGGTGTGTGTGTGTGTGTGTGCGTGTGTGCGTGCGTGTGTGTGTGTGAGGGATTTGCCATGCATGTAGTGTGTCCTGGGTTTAACCCCCGGGTATGATTTGGTATCATACTGGTATGATTATCTGTCCCATTTCACACTGTGTCAGCTTTCCTACTCCAGTTGGAAGACATTTAAAACATCAGAAATAAAACATAAAAACAAGAGGATATGAAGCAATGTTTTCCTTTGTCCTATGACATTCTAGGAGACTAAACATTTTATGAATGTCTTCCTTCTTGGTTTGGCCTGCACGGTTAAGAAAGAGTCTTTATTCTTCTCTTCTTTCTTAAAAATTATTGCATTTCCAAGGCCTGTGCTTTTCAAACTTTTTAAAGCCACGGACCCCTACAAAAATTGTTCACTGTTTGAACTACCACTTTTTTAAATATCATAGCATATAGCATCAATATATATAGCATGTACCTCATTGAAAAATGTGTTCATATTTTATAAAACTACATTTGAAAATATTTCAAAACCCATACTTTAAAAGCTGTCCTAGGCCATATAGACATTCCCATATTTGGAATAGATGAATTCAGTGTTATCTCCCTTTACCTCATGCCATCTTTTTCACAGATTTATAAACTCACAAACATTTCCATAAATCTCTTCTCACACTTTAGTGGGTCCATACTGGAGGGCCATTAAATCAGTGAAGTATAACTGTGACTATTATACCTTATCTTTGTTTACTTCAGCCTGTGATGTTGATCCATATCAATCCCTCCTACATCCCCAAACCCCCACTCCCATGCCAAATATTGACTGATGGATTGCGGGTAGCCACGCCATCAGCTACATGTTGCTGAATGGATTGAAGGTTGCAAACACACTGCTTTTTCTTGGACATTAAAGAAGGACTTAACCCTGAAATCTGTTTTTAAACCCGTTAAATCCCTGATTTTGATGGCATTTTGCAATGTTTGGCTGTGGGTGAGAACACCACAAATAGGTCATGGCGGGTGTTAAAATCAGATTTTTGTGATTGCTCCTGTCTAAATCCAGCCTGGAGCTGGTATAGGCTTCCTACTCTTGTCACCCCAGTGTCCAATTATACTCCTACCAGCTGTAACACTGGAACAGCAGAGAGCAGGGAGAAAGTGGACTTCGTAGGATGGAAGTTTGATATGTGTGTGTAGGTGATGTTGAATGAGGCAGGATGGGGTTTGTTTGTGTCCAATAGTATGCAATGTTTATGTCTCACCACTTGGTTCTATGTATCTTTAATGGTACATACTATATAAAGATAAAAGGTACAATAAATCTATTTTGTCAAGCAGATTATTCTGTAGAACCTGTTGTAAATATGAGTTTACGTTTGTTCTTTGAGTGCACTAAACGACAATGTGCAAAGAGTATTGTTTCTTAATGGAACCTGAACTCGATTTATGAGTGATGCCAAGGATGATGCCTTTGTGAAGAGATTTCTCTCTTCTAACTCAAAATTGGCTCAAGGAATGACACGGAACACCAATATTCTTTGTTCAAAGGGCACCCTGCTCGGCTGAACACCAGAGAGAGTCCGCCGATCAGTTCCTTGTTTCTTTATTTATAAGGTAACACCCAAAACAGGTTATCATATGATTGCTTCATCAATGTAGCATAGCGTGTGATTGAGTAATCATGCATTAGTGAAAAAGTTACATCCCCTCCCATTTGGCAGGAAGCTGGTTTGTAGCAATTCTGCCGCACCCTTGTGGTTTCTTAATCTCTATTGTATGTCTAACAACAGCCGTTGGTAGAAACAGGGTGTGACAACATAACATTGCAGCAAAGCATACTATAACAAATATTCTCCTAACATTCCCTCCTGTTTGTCATACTCTGTTTCCAACATAACCTCTTCTTCCGATTTTCAGTCATGTCTTCATTATGAGTAGATGTTGAGTAGAGCCAGAGGTTACTAGCACATGGCTCTAGGTAGGGCATGTATTCTCAGTACCCAGCCCTTGATGTGTTTACAACCCTGTTTCGTTGGTTTCGCTGTCTTCAGGGTCTCGTTGTTGCAGTGTCATGTAGGTGTATACTTGAACAGCCAACATCCTATTTATCATTTTTGACATACATGGTACCACACACATAGAGCACAGGCAGCATAAGATCATTATAACAATCAAGAATACATATAATGTCATTAATTTATCTTTCCATCCCCCTGACATCAGCCAATCTAACCAGGAACCACCTTCTGGATGAGAATCCTGTTGCATGGCGTCTGACAAGGCTTGAACTGTTTGCATAGCATTAGTCATATTTGTATCAAAATCAGGTATGCACGTACAACATGTGTCCCCTACCATGGCACATACGCCACCCTTTTCAGCCGTCAGTTGATCTAAAACCATTCGATTTTGCAAAGCCAGTTGTTATCACCAAAGCCTGGCACTTGGACGTACCACCCATGGGATGCATATTGGGAGCCTTGTATGCCCTGGTTGCGGTTATGGATAGAGGTTAGTGGTATAGTTATGGTCGCACTGGAGTTCACGGGTACACATTGTACTGGAGTACTTTTATCGGTGGGACAATTACTGACCCATGGGTTAACCCATGTGTCAACAGGAGGGATGGTAACTATAACAAACAACCATTTCTATACAATAAATTTTGAAAGTTCTGCAAAAATGTTTGTTGCCAGATGTATGATATGCCTAAATAAACAATTCTCAAGGCCAATTAAGACCTAGGAGAGGACAATCCCCAACACCACCATATCCGTTCCACACAATACACATGGATTTTATTGAACTAAATTATGAGAAGGGTGTCAAATAGGCATTAGTAATCATTGATCATTTATCCAAATGGGTAGAAATCTACCCAGCCAAGACAGCAGATGCTGTAACAGTTGCAAAAGCCCTCTGCACTCATTACATCCCGACATATGGGATGCCAAATATTATACGGTCGGACAATGGCTCTCATTTTGTTAACCAAATAATCCAAATGGCAGCAGAAATATTAGGAATAAACCTAAAAAACCACTGTGCGTACCACCCCCAGTCGGCAGGACTGGTTGAAAGGACAAATGGTACAATAAAACAAAGATTGAGAAAGACCATGGAAGAAACAAAAAGACCATGGCCAGACTGCCTAGCATTGGTGAAAATGTGGATGCGAATAACAGCGACCCCAGAAGGGTTAACGCCATTCGAAATCGTCTATGGACGGACTTTTCCTCTTCCCATTTACACAGACAACACCCTCGCACACAATCTGGAAACCCACTTGCAATAGAGTCAAGCTGTTTTGAGTAGAAAGCTAATGGTCTGTCTCTATCCTCCCCATCATTGGGTTAATACTGCCGTCATATAGACATCCTTATGTGACACGAGGAGTTTAAAAGGTAGTCGGTAGTCTGGTAATGCCATAATAACATTGGTTTGTAACTCCTCTTTGAGTTGTTTGAAAGCCACATGCATATCGTCAGTCCACGTTATTTTGTCTCTCAAAGCCATATTGGTACCGTGGATAGCGTTCATTAGCGGTTGGACTATTATCGAATAGTCGGGTATCCAGGCCCTACAGAAATTACATAGGCCTAAGAAAGACATCATTTGTTGTTTAGTTTCTGGCTGTGGGGCCTGTTGGATTGCATGCTTTCGAGTTGGCATTAGTTCCTTCCCTTCCGCGGAGAGGAAGTGCCCGAGATAAGTTACTTTCTGTTGTACGAATTGTAACTTGGTCTTCGAGACCTTATGTCCCTCCTGTGTTAGGTGTCTAAGTACGGTTAAGGTGTTCTTCTGGCATGTTTCTTGTGTTTCGCCCATGACTAGGATATCGTCTACGTACAGCAGGTATTGTCCATTTTGTAATGGGGGACAGGACGACATTGACTCCGTTAGCACTTGAGAATAGATAGTGGGGCTGTTTACAAAACCTTGGGGTAGTCTGGTGTATGTGTAAATCTTGCCCTCTAGTCTGAACCCGAATAACTTCTGAGCATCTTCACTCAATGGGACGGAGAAAAAGGCGTTTGATAAATCAATGACTGAGAACCATTTTGCAGTAGGCGATACTGTGTTCATAATAGTATGGGGGTTAGATACTGTAACTTCCTCTTTTTCTACTACAAACCCGATTCCAAAAAAGTTGGGACACTGTACAAATTGTGAATAAAAACAGAATGCAATGATGTGGAAGT
>JAODLI010053779.1:0-16063 GCA_027575585.1 Percopsis omiscomaycus | reverse complement strand
ATATATATATATATATATATATATATATATCTATATATATATATATATACACACACACAGTATATATCTTATCCAGCATGAATGAGGCCACGGATTACAACACTGACCTTGGCATGGGTCCGGGTCTAAATTCCTCTCACCTTGGTTGGCCTCACCTGAGGAATGCTCTAGAAAATGTGTCTCCTTTTGATTGTGGCCCTCACAAATCTCTCAGTCTGGACACGGTAGAGTAAAGTCCCACAGAGTTTGTGCCTTTACCCAGCTAGAAATCCGGAGATGTGGGTTCCAAAATGTTTTAATCTGAAAATGCATACATCTTATGTCTTCATCAGAAAAATTCCACCTGACTACATCTAAATTAACTTTCTTTGCACAAATACCTTTCTGTCAGTGCCCCTCACAAATCACTGCACATGACTCTGAGCTGTAACACAAAGACTGAAAACTAAAATCAAATATGATTCTATAACGTAGGAGAGTGGAAGGAGATTATGTTTTGTTCTTAGAGATGAGGAGTCTCTGAGACTGATAGTCGTGGCTTGTCAATGAAAACAAATGAGAGTTGTAAGGACTGTAGAACATCAGTCTCTCTTTCAGCAGTCTCTCAGATATCAGTCTGACAGCCACCTGCCGAAAAACTGTCTGTAAAAAGAGAAATGCTACCATCTGCTGGTGAGTAGCAATAGTTTCTTTGATTAAGCGTAGAACACCAGAGGTCGCTGTTTCACAATTTAACGCTGATTGCTTCTTATGGGGGAAAGAAGCAATAACGGGGGGGGGGGGTCTTCTCGTTGCGAGCCCCTCTGAGATTGCTCAAACTGGTTACGTTTTGTCATAATGCCCACATGAGGACAAAAATAGTACTGATTGTTAGTTAATAGTTTATTTCATAATTTGCAAATAGGCAGCCTAATCATAAAACGGTTGTTTCTAAAACTTAATATCAGTATTATTTTTAACCTGTTAACACGCTTGAAAAAAGCCTGCATTGCTCTGGGCGTGCCCCCTTTAGGTAATGCCAAGCAGTAAAATGCACCTGAATACAAACAAAGTAAAGTACTACAAAAGGTC
This sequence comes from Percopsis omiscomaycus, assembly GCA_027575585.1. NCBI lineage: Eukaryota > Metazoa > Chordata > Actinopteri > Percopsiformes > Percopsidae > Percopsis > Percopsis omiscomaycus. The sequence continues at coordinate 14,992 of JAODLI010053779.1, read as the reverse complement.
ATTCGCTGCCTGCCATGGGGCCTAATAGTAGCCTATTTCCGACCATGAGGATTCCAATTGGAAGAAACGAAGACCTTATCTAATCCTCATAAATGATATTGTTCAAGTAGAAACTGTGTGGCCATATGCCACAAAAAGCAAGAATTAGAGCCACCCAAAGAAAAACGTGAATGCTCTATTATTCCTAGAAGCAATTAAAGCAGGAGGTCATTCTGAGGAAAGGCATCATTGCACAGCTATTGCAATGCCAATAGACAGCCCAGTGGTATGACTGTCACTCGAAACAGTGCTGGAGCTATGGACATTTTTGTGGCCCAATGTAATGTCATCCGAGACATTTAATTGGAACTGGGGTGCCTTGTGTGTGTGTGAGTGTGTTAGCGGACGACATTCCACCACTGCCTGTGTGCTGTTGTGTAGCGCTTACGCTGCACGGCCATGGGTATTATGTCCTACACACACACACTGGACGTGCACTGTCTGTAACCACACTGCCGTTAGCTCAGCAGTACAGTACAGTCTGGTTACATGGTGGAACCGCTCCATACTAATAAAGCTGAAGACTGTTTCCATGTGCACACACGGAGAGAAGTGGAGGTCAACACATGACAACCAGAAATAGTTTGTCCATCTTTGTTGGCTCGTCTGGGACGTACTGGCGGGAGAGACAACCTGTTTTTTTTTTTTTTTTTTTTAAAGAAGACCGCTGCTGCTCAAACTAGTTTAGCAGACTGGGGAAACGACAGCCTGGGAAATAACAAAGGAAAAATCGTAACACTTGAATTGACTTTCCAGGAATCTCCCACGTCCGTGTTGTGTCAGGTAACAAGGGCCATGAGGGCTTTCAGCTGGCTGTTGTCCAAAAACTCAACTATTAACTTGGAGATTTGATATAGCATATATGTTGTTCTATAAATGCATGAAGATCACTGTAGGCGTACTTGCTTTCTAACAGTAGTTTGTTTTTTAGTTTGTTATTTCAAAATGAACCAAAGTGTCACCTGTAACATTACAGTAGCCTAATGCTTTTGGTGTGTAATGTTTTAGCAGGGGACAGTGTGCGCCACTTGTGTGACACAGGATAGAGTGTTTGCTTGGGGTGAAAGCAGGCCCATGTCCAGGTTAAGGTGTGGAACAATCTGTAGAATCTCTCCAGTTATTTAATCCGTCAGCTGCAGCAACAAATGTCTGTCTAATGTTGCGTTGTATTCGTGGACACAGCGTTGAAGTTCATCTGCTACAGCAACACTTTTTAACTTTTTAATTTAAACGTTTGTTGCTGCTATAATAGTAGGCTATGATCATGTGTCTAGGTGCGACCCTCCCCCCCCAAAAAAACAAAATATCAAATATTAACGTCAGCTTTAGCATCATGTTCTGAGCTGTTTGGTTACAAATTGCTCACTTACTTACTTCCTGTAAGTGTCCTGAAGTGGAAAGTGACAGAATGTAGCTGTAATTGAGAACCCACTGCTGTACTCTTTAATGGGAATGGAATCCTGCATACACTGTCACATCTTTGTCCCATTATTGGGACAGGTTTTTTAGGCCGCTATAGTCTTGCGCAAAAGGCTGTATTTGACCGTGCTAACGGATGTTTCCCTCAACAAGGGATAAATGATCAGAAGAGTGTCTCCTGATAAGCCTGAAGTTAGAATCGCCTTCAGCCTCGACAGCACACCAGGTAAACACACATTCACACGAGCACACTTAACCACACCCAAACCTACATGCACACGTGGGCGAGTTATACACCTGTCTTCCAGTCTGTCCGTTTTAAGTTGATTATTTGAGCATTCACCAAGCAGAAGGAGCCACCAAGGAGCCCCCTGTACCCCCCCCCCCTACACCGCCCAACTAAAACAGACCTGGCTTGGCAAGGCAGACCCCCGCCTCCCTCCCTTCTCATGCAGTATCACTTTAACTGTCCATTCTTCAGCGCTGTAGCTGGGACAGGTGCTCCCTCTATTTCTGTAGGGCCGGAGCACATTAAAAACAAAGCGCGCGCGTGCCTGCATCCCTGCGCCTCGCAAGTGCACACGTACTGTGGACACACATTACTCACAGGCGCGCAAGCACACACCCATGAATGTACGTACAGCCGGTGCATTGTTGGTAGTCGAGATTGTAACAATTACAATAGGAACCTGCACTCTCAGAACGACATGCGCACACACACATACACAACAAAAGCCCTGCCCTACCTACGCTGTCTGTCAGGTTTTACTGTCATGTTTTACCGCGTTGAGGCCGGCCACTGGGATGGCAGCTGAGGCTTTGCTATGGCAGAGTCAGGTTTCCCCATCCCACCACCCCCGCCCCCGCCCCCTAATTCTAACACTGCCCGATGCTGCCTGATTCACTGTTCAGCTTTTAGAACACTGGCCTATATTTATAAGCAGTTAACACTTACCGCTCCATTCCCCATAGAGGCCTGCGAAAGGAAAAACTCCCTTAAGCCGCTCATCTAACTTTGATAAGATCTACTTTTTGGGTTTGAGGTTTTGCAATGATGGCTGTAGGTGGTGCTACTGTAGCATTGTTAGCACGAGCATTACTAGTAGATCATACCTGCTAAGGAATCTGTCATACTGAAAGAAATTAAAAATAAATTATGTAATGTTTAATTTGGAAGATATTTAGTACCTTTTTTTAATTAAGTGAGAGCTTCATTAAGTGTGAGTTATAAAGTTGTAAAAATACAAATAAATCAAATTCTTCGAATTAGTTATAGTTTCAGTATTGTAAAAAGGACTACCCTTGTACAATTAGACCCCATACCTCCCTAAATGAAAGTTTGGCCTAGAGCACAGTGTTGCCTCCTCAGACTCATGTTTCTCAGTGGGGGGACTTAAGCCGCTGTTCTTCAGAGATCATCCGCTTTCAGGCCCGCCATGACTTCATGCCAGGTGTAGTTTTTAACCCTGCGCTGTGTCAATCCCAGGCATGAGAACTGTATTTATTCCCCCATCATAATTGGCCCCATGGCTGCTGGCTGGCTCGCTAATACCTCTGCATTTAGAAAGTTGCATCATCCCAGGATTCTCCACGTGTTCCACAACTCCAGGGGGACATTACTAGCGAGGCAAACAACCTGTCGGTCTGTCCGTGTGTCTGTCTGTCTGTCTGTCTGCATGCTTCAATGTCTGCCTTGCCTTTCTGTCCACACGTCTGTCTTGTGCGCTCTGTGTTGTATCTGTCCTCGTGCTCATGTTATGCCGTACCCTCTAGTGTTCTAGTGTTGCATGCCAGTCAACCTGACAGCTCATTACTGCTGCTCAGTTAGAGGAAATGGCTCATTTATATGTGTAGTGGCATGTTGTGGTGTCATGTACGAGGCCCCCCCGATACTGTTTCCCAATTGTACAAGGCAGAGAACCACGTCATTCACTGTGCTTCTGTTCAGCTTTACCCAAAAGTCAAAGTGCATGTCTCCTAACTAAAATAATATAAGAAAGCAGGCACATTTACGTATTCTTTAGTAACGTTTAGTTAGAGTAGCAGTGGTAGAGCAGAACATGAATGAATACCATTTTCAGGATAAGTTCTGTGTCATCCACCCAAACAGATTTGACTAAAACAGGCAGATAAAAACAACACATACTGTACAATGAAGCATCAACCAATTTTTAGAGGAAACAAAGTACAGTACAAAACTACTAACTTGTTCATTTTCTTTTCTGTTAGATGTAAAAGATGTTGAGGACCTCTCTGAAACTACCCTAGACCTGGAACAGAGACTGCAGGTACAGTGCAAGATGCTGTAGAAGGTGTGGGGAGGGGAAGGCTGAGGACTAAAAAACAACTATTACATTTCATCAGCTAGCGTCACATGACCCAAACATGCAGTACAGCGTCATGCTGCTGCAAATCAAACTGTCTTCCATTGCCCTTGATTATCTTCTACTTATCTTCTACGGGTTGACACATTCAAATTTGATTTACAAAAATTGATGACAAAATTCAGTATTGCATCTTATTTGATGTAACCACCAGATGTCACTTTTTCCTTCTCCTTACTAAGTCAGATTATGAAATCTTTGATTAGCTAATGTTCACCTGTTAGAGGTTAGATGTATCGTTCGAGACCCACTAATGTGCTGTGAAGTTCTCTTAAGAGGGTCGAGACCTGATTTCAGAATTTGTTTTTACTCTTGTTTTATTGTCTTAAAATACACTATTTTTTAGTGTATACTATTTTTATTTTTATATATTTTTGAGCTATTATGTTTATGCAATGATGCTACTAAAACACGAGCAGGCACATAACCATTTTGACAACCACTGTATGTATAAGTATCATATTTTTTTTAGCCAAAACAAGAACTATATACAAAGTAGTATTTGCATAGTTCCAGATACTGTGTTAGTCATCCATCATGGCTGTCATAGACAACGCCACAGTCACATTTTGTTAGAGATAGTCATTTCTCTAATCTCTTTTGCTTCATTGTGTTCAGCCAGTCCCTCCCTGTGTGTCTCTGAGGGAGAGTGTGCAGGTCTACAGGGAACACTGCAAGATGGCTCGGGAATTCCACCAGGCTAAACGAGAGATTGCCGTGCTCGAGGACCGCAAGTAAGACCACGTGCTACTTCCTTTGTTATCCAACTTCACCAAAAGCCAAATCATTTTGTCTCCTTGTCCCGAGGAGGTATGAGAGAAGAGAACAGTCTCCTGCATTACCGTTATGGCTTTTTGTAGAGTCGGGGTTCACATGGTCAGCTTTTGGAGTTGCATGCTTTCAGACTCTCTCTCTCTGCCTCTCTATGTCTTGCTTTGTCTCTCTCTCTCTCCTTCTGCCCTGTCTGTCCGTCCCTGTGTGCTCAGCAGCTGTGACAAGTCTCGGCGGAAATATTTCCGATTCCCTCTGCCCATTCACAGAGGTTAAAGAGAGCGCAGCAAGGCTGCCCTGTGTGGCATGGCAGGTTCTCAGGTGCAATTAGGTTAAACTCAGTCCTTGAGTTTACAGAGCAACATGATGATTCAGTCAGGCACCAAGGCTTCTGTCTTCTGCCGCATACTCCTGCTTTCAACATGCACTGAGGCACAGCGACACATTAAGAGCCTTGCTTGTGCACTCCTAAGCACACAAGCACACACACAAACACACACACTCATCCACACTAAATTATGCAACTGCAAAAATGCTGCCAAAACAGCCGGGGAATTCCATGGAAAAAAATAGTGACGTGAAATCGAAAACGTAACATAGCAAACCAGCAAAACAAACAATACTCAGCTGAACTTTTTAACATTGCTGTCACATTTAACGTTGTGAAAGACTAGTGTTGTCATGAACCTGACATTACTAGCTGATACGTGGTGTCTGTTCTACGGCTGCAGGTAAATTACACAACAAGACATTGTGAAAGATGTGAGACGTCATGACACGGCTTTAGGAGTGACCAGAAGTGGGTAGAGTAACCAAAATCTGTACTCAAGTAAAAGAACAAGTACTTACGGAAATATTTACACTAGTAAAAGTAACAATCGTAATAGTTACTTGAGTAAGAGTAAGAAAGTATTCGTTGAAAAAACGACTCAAGTAGTTAGTTACTAGTTACTTTCGATCTGATTGATAAGAAGCGAAAACCCTGAATTTCAGACAACTTGGAGAGCTTTCGCACACACCTCCTTCGTTTTGGTGCACACAGCATGCATCTCATTATGAAACTATTCTTTTTGACATCTTGGAGTGAAAACATAGACTGAAGTTGAGGCCACGGGTGATCTGCCTCCGATAGCTCGCACACATCTTCCTCTGCTTCTGCCATTATCTTCCAACTAAATTTGCGTTAAATATAAGCGAAGCAGCCTCTCCAGCATCCAACGTCGCGAGACTTGCGTACAAGTCATATTAACTTTTTATTTTTTATTAATTATTATCATTTGACAGTAGCACAGGAACGCCACAAAATGTAGCAAAGTAAAAGTACAGTTTTTACACTAGAAATGTACTTGAGCAAGAGTAAAAGTACCCATCTTTAAATATACTCTAAAAGTACAAATAAATGTAACGAAGTAAATGTAATTCGTTACTACCCAATTCTGGGAGTGACCATTATCCTGTGTCATCAAAACCACACATAAACAGTGGTGTCATCTTCCTTTGTGTCAGAGGCCTTAACGGCGCTTTGCCTTCCTTTGTTTATCTTGCTGTTCTGTAGCTGGGTCAAGGTGTGACCCATTACTATCATTTACACACACACTGTCATACGCTTTTGCATCCAAATACTGTATTGTCACTATGCCGGCTCAGTGTGCTATGACAATGCCAGGAGCTAAGTGTTGTCATTAACATGGTTGCATGTATGAGCTAGTATCAAAACCGTTTTTTGGGCAGGGTATGTCAGTATGTAGTAATGATACCTGAGAGGAAGAAGTCCCTCGTTTCAGAGGATCTACTTTTAGCATTAATTTAAGCCCAAGGCACACGGACAAAACACACAACACACAAACGCACACGCACGCGCCCGTCTCTGACCAATACACTTTTTGAGTGCAGAAATGATTTTATTCATGTTCATTATTGATATATTTTCAAAGAGCGCTCACGCACCCTTTCTCTCAGGCGTAAGCTGCTGGCAGAGCTGGTGGAGGATGAGAAGGTTGCCATGGAGATTGCCTGTCTAGAGGAGGAGTTCCGGCATCTGACAGAGGAGAACCGCACCTTGGTGACGGTCTACACTGAGCGCGCTCAGCAGCTGGAGAGACTCTGCCTGACGAGCCAAACTAGGCAGGAGTCCTCGTGACCTCTGACCTCCACAGAACCTGAGACACACAGCACACACAACCCGTGAATCAACTAAATAGGATGCCGTGGTTTCTTTGTACAGTACCACAGGCACAATAACACGATAAGTATGTTTTGTTACAGCCATATTGAACTAAATGGTTTTGACACAAGGGCATTCTGTCTAGCGTACAAAGTGCTTACTTCACCAAGAGTGCATAATTACATAGAGCCAGCAGATTCCTGGTTGCCACTGCAATGTTATTGTACAGTGGAAGCTACTATTAGCAGGTCTTAACCAGGGTCTCTGACACATGTCTTGGGTGCTGTGGAGACACTGCTCTTTATCTTGAGGCCTGTGGGGAGAGCCAAAGGTTGTATGTTGTGGTCCAAATGTGTTGTTTTGCGGAGACATTCTTTCTTCTCCCTCCCTGCTGTTGGCAGCCCCTAAACTTTCCCTCCAGGTTCCTGTTATGTGACACTTACTGAGAAAAAAATTATAAAACAAACTAACACATCATCTGGGACAGCATTGGGGAAATTATAGCAAGAAACAATAGAAGTAGAGGTGTGATTGTCTATTAACATTTATCTACGTCAACATCACCTTTTAATTGTTGTACATTTTTTTATGTACGCACATGGGCATACCGCCCACATGTAGAAGGGGAAGTATAACATTATCAAGTGTGGCTTATTGTTCTCTTCTATAAATAAATTCTTAATGCCTGCCTGATTTCTGAGGTTTCATTTCTCCATTGCGGACATGTCATGAGCTGTATAACCACATTCTGACACTTAACTGGAAAAGGGAACTTTTCTTCGCAATATGATTAGCTCATTCAGGAATTGAGAAACAGTCACCTCATTGGCCAGCTCTGCACTACAGATCCTCCTATTTGTTAATCTGGGAGACGAGTCATATGATTTTGCTGAAGCTCAACGGCTGGTTCACATTTTCTAGTGCCTAGTATTATTTCAGTTTTTCTGTTTTGTTCCCCAACAAGGGTTCAGAATAGTTGAATCAGTTGAATATTTGCAGTCAACATAACACAACAGCACAACTGTCTACATTTACAGTTACAGCATTTAGCAGGTGCTTTTATCCACACCATCAGAATTGTTAGCACTTAAAAGGAATGTAAAATATTTCCACAAAGTTTATTTATATTCATGTGTTTTAAATGAGTTATGGTATATTAACACATAAACAATGATCTGCTTTCAAAAACATTTGCAACATTACAATTACTGTATTTTCACATTTGACCATATGTGTTCCAGTGGTGTCAGTAGGTCATGGTATATAGCTCTCTTTCTCACCCACATCCACAAAAGAAGGTTGAACAAAATTCCAAAGTTCAAAATGTGAGTGATAATCTTCAGAAAAGATTTCACAACCACTCTCTGGTTATTCTAGTTCCCTTTAAACTTTTTATGAAGTTGTTGTCAAATTGCAGTTTTTTAGGCATTTTATAACATACCCACTCTGGTCTAAAACTATTCATATGCAAGATTTCATGCTCATACAATAAATAACCGTATCAATTCTATCAATGCTGTATCAGTAACACTGTTTTCTAGGAAATGTAATTGGTTTATTGGCCAAATTCAAGGGTCGGAAAACAGTTCCAATCGTGGATGTGGCCAGTAAACAAATGTCTAGCCAGGGAACCAGTCGAACAGGAAACTGCTGGCTCATCCTTTATCAGCAGGAGTGCATGAGTCAGCTCTTGCTCTGTTACGCCCAGAGTTGTTGCGACACTCTTTACTCTCTCGCTCCCATCGTTCTGCCTCTCTGTCTCTCTCTCTTTGTCTTTCACGTACTCACACACAGGCTTTACCGGACCAGATTCTGTTTAGTCAGTAGTCTATCTGACATAAGGTTTCCAAGGGAATTATAGTTTAGCTGGTCAGCGTCCTATTCAGGAATGATTATGTCTGAACAGCTGGGACCCACTATGGTACTTATCTGAGAAACTCCTGGACAAATCCTCTTTGTAAGGTATGCAGTTTTTTCTATAGCAATATGTTAATGTTTAACTGTGTCAGGGTAGGCGGTTGGTCATTTTATTTATTTATTTATTTTACGGGCAGGTTTACTTGAGGGGTTTTAGTGGCCCGTCGATTAGAAAATAAACTAAAAAATGTGTGTGTGTGTGTGTGTGTCTGTGTCTGTATCTGTGTCTGTATCTGTGTCTGTGTCTGTGTGACAGAAGTCTCTATAGTGGCCATGTCTGCAGATAGCCCACTGGCGTCTACGTTTACGTTTGAGTCCACAGCGCACCCCTGTCATGTGCTGCGTTACCTTGACGACCAGCGGCAGCGAGACTTGCTGTGTGATATCACGGTGGTCGTGGAGGGCCAGAGTTTCAGGGCCCACCGCTCAGTCCTGGCAGCATGTAGCGAATACTTTGCTCACAGGTTCTCCTCCCATGCACAGCATGGGCTGGTCATTAGTTTGCCCCTGGAGGTGAGAAAGACCACTATTCAGCAAGTAATACATACACCTGGACTTGCCTACATACAGGGGTCTAAGAATTCAAGAAGAAGTTTAACTCCTGTCTATAAAATAGGGTAGGAGTTATGGTGTAAAATACTTTAGTAAATACTATAGTATTTTTTCATTTATACATATATGGATGTTTTGGTTGATCTATAAACCCCTCTAATGACCTATGTGACCTTTACTAAATAGCAATAGGCTACTGCCAGTTTCTCATATACGGTATTCTTGTTAAAATTAGAAATGTATAAGCCAAATATATAAAGCTGGTATAGGCAGCATATAGGCAAAATCAACAAAATAAATTTTTATTCGTTTGTAAAATTTGTATTTGTTACACTGCTTTGACAGAAATTGGGGTCTTATTGTGTAGCTCAGAAAATATTAATGTTTGTGGGTTTTAAGCTGTCTTTTCCCGTGAACACGATTGCCTTCTGAAAAAGTTCAAAGGAAGTGGTTGATTGTATCTATTTTCCCTTTTAGCTGAATTTGGTATCATGAAAGAAAATAGAATGAACGCAAATCAACTAATGCGTAATAGAACATAGGCCTACTTGGAAAAAGAAGCAAGCTTATATTTATATATAGCTTATATATATAAATATATTTATTTATTTTGTGCTGAAAAATATTTGATGAGTGCATTGTTTCTGTCAGACCTAAGAATGCTTGATGTCTGTCTCACACAGGTGACAGTGGCTGGCTTTGAACCCTTGCTGAAGTTTGCCTACACATCCAAACTCCTCTTCAATAAGGAGAATGTTCTGGAAATTCGGAACTCTGCTTCAATTCTGGGATTCAAAGACCTGGACAAAGCATGTTTTGATTTCCTCCTTCCAAAAATTTTTTCCAACAGCCGAGGCAATGCTCCTTTTCAGCAGAGGAAGACCTGCTGCAAGGCGAAATTTAAGAAGCATCTTGCGAAGGAAGACAGTGGCACTCAAAATGATGACACAGAAAAAGAAGTAAAACCAGTTTCTGATTCACCGTCTGAAAAGGAAGTGGGCCATATAATCAACCAAACAGCGAGCAGAGAAACAGGAAGTGACAGCACCACACGCATTCCTCTGCCTGATGCACAGCTCAAGGTGCCAATTGATTATTCTCGCCAGCATACAAAGTATCGCAAGTTCCAGTTGGCCTGTGGGAAAAACACCTGTCGTCCAGGTAAAGGCCTCGGCTATAGGCCCGCAGCAGCGATCGAAGACGCCTGCTCGCTCTCCTGCTTGCCCTGCTCTAGCAATGGGAGCAGTGAGGCTGAAGCTGAAGCTGAAGCGGAGACACCTGGGCGAGCTCCCGCGAATCAATACGGGCGGGAACCGCGAGATGCGGGGAAGACGTTGGAAACGTCATCGCATGGCGCCGAACAAAGCGGGAATGAGCAGAGAGGAGAGTGTGACCGGACAAGTGGGGAGGGGAGATGCCATGGGAAGGGAGATGGGGTAGTTGCTGTGAAGATGGAGGAAGAGACCAGTCTCATCTCTGAGAGCAGGCTCAGCGCGGTTCCACCCCCAAACAGACTGGGAGGGCCTTCAGAGCCAAGTGTGGTTGTGGGTGAGAGGTCACAGGGGATAATATTGTACCATTGCCCTCTGAAGGCTTTTTATGAGGACTATGCCAGCACTGGGTCAGTGGAGCAGGAGTGTAAAGAGGATGGGAAAAGGAAGGAGAGCAGTGTGCAACAATCGGTACCCTGTGGAGTGATGCGCGGACTGAGGGAGGCGCTAGCCAGAGAGAGCAAGAGGGAGGGGGCCAGGGATCTGGATAAAGGGCTGGATTTGGACATCCCCTCCGCTTCAGACAGAGGTTCCGGTACTGGGGATGAACGAGCTCAGAGCCCAGCCTTGGGCTCTGAGGAATGTCCATTCCTCCAGGATCTGGACCCGGGACAGAGGGCGTGGGGAGAGGCCGGGGAGAGCGGCCGGCCGGTGTGTGAGGGCATGTCTGGGGCCGAGACAGGGCTCTGTGTGTCCTCCCTCACTTCTGGAGAGGACGGAGACTCAGAAACAGAGACAGAAGGAGACAGTGAGACGAGCAGCAGTGATAGAGCTAGAGAGGTGGGTGAATACTTCACACATTGTATAAAACAATGAGTTGTTGTTTCACCTTATCTTGGTACCCGGTGCCTTAGCTCAATAAAATGCCATATTTGTTCAAGCTGGATTGTGGAGTTGAATATACATAACATTTTATCGCAGTTTTCTGACCTCTGACTATCTGTGTGGGGGCTTTTAGGGTGAGTCTGTAACCAGGTTAGCTGAAGCCACAAAGCGTTTAACAGCGCCATTACACAATCTCCTATAAGCTTCTATAAACCTAAGCTACGCTTTATTGCTCATTCATGACCAGCCTGTAGATGTGCATCATTAAACTTACCGTACAGTTACTCTGTTTGATTTAGATAAGTGCCACAGAGGCCTTATTGCGTTCATTCAACATATATGGATATGCAGTGGTGTTCAAGCAGAGACATTACAGAAGAGACTGGCCACTTTGGTAATGCCCGCCGGGCAGTTATTTTGGGCTAACAAGACCAGGGGACAGAGCCATAACTTCACTTTCAAAGGTCACCAGGACATAAAAACTGCATGTATAGGATTACCAATCATATCTGATAAAAATATATGTTTTGATTTTGCCCCTAAAATAAGTTTAAAAGCTTTTTTCCCAGAGGTTATGCTTCTACTACACATGCGCAAGGTCAGTGGAACCACACAATTGGCTAAATATTCGGCCAATATAAGGCAGACAATTCGCTTTTTGGGGGGAGGGGCGGGATATGTGCATACAGCCTCCATCTTTGGCGTTACGGACTTCTCCCATAGAGTTCTATTCAGGATTAAGGAAAGTGGTCTTTTCTATAATGTGTCTGGTTCAAGTTAATCATTCATTTGGTATCATTGCCGTGTGTGTGCATGCGTTGCTAATGGGTTCAGAGTCCAACTCAGACAAACGTGACTCAGTCACTGAGTTAGCAGCAACTGTGACTTGCAGATTTGTTTATCTTTTCAAGAGGTTGTACATTGTCACACACTGTGCTGTTCTTAGTTCAGTCATGTGTTCAAATTGTTTGTTTACTCCTTTTTGATCATTTAAATATTGACTAGAAATATATTTGTTTCTTTAAACAGCAGACTTCTTTACTTCTTTTCATTTTTTTCATCATTATTCCCTTCCAGCAATGGCTAATTTGCACATTTACTTTATTTTGTAAGTGCTAAGCCCAAAGGCAAGAAACAAGTTGAACAAGTTAGACATCTATACAACAGTCATTCATTTTCAAGTGAATTTGCAAGTGAATTACTTTACGGTTGTGTATGTTGATGAACAAGCTGCCATTATTATGACTTTAAGAGGCATTCAAATATGCGGACATTATCAGGTTTCAATCACAAAGGCAATTTTGGACACAAATCAAAGAGTGTCTGAGTACTGAATGTACTACATTTCCCACCTCTCAGCACCTTATTAGCTGTTCAGCTTAGATGTACACAGAGCTGGTGTGTGATCTCTTCATGTGACCTGTGGTGTATGGTGGGTTGTGTTCAGGTGCAGCTGCCGTTCTCTGTCGACTGGATTGTGGATCTGAGCAGGAACGACTTCCAGCAGCTCCTGAAACAGCAGAATCTCACGCAACCGCAACTGGACTTTGTGCATGACATGAGACGTCGCAGCAAGAACCGGATCGCGGCTCAGCGCTGCCGCAAGAGGAAACTGGACTGCATATTTAACCTGGAGTGTGAAATCAACAAGCTGGTGAGAACCACATTTCTCCGTCTGATGTGTTCCGACAGACTCCTCTTTGCTTTCATCTACTTGCTAATAAGTATTTGTGTGCTGCATTTATATGTCACAGAGGACAGAGAAGGATAAACTCCTGGTGGAGAGGAGCCAGTTGAGCCATCTGAAATTAAAGACATGGCAAACAGTCTCTGCCTTGTGCCAGAAGGTTTGCAGCGAGGCCGACATGCGACCAGAGCAGCTCCAGGTGATAGCCAAATATACCTCCCCTGACTGCCCCCTCGCCGCCGTCATTCCACACTTAGATCATCAGTGAGATGGGTTTTTCTGGCCTTGATGTCCATCACCAAGTTTCTTTGGAGCCTCCGTCCAGTACCAGCCATGGAATGGTCACAAGGGACAGGCCACATTCATATGATGGGAAGAACCATACTGGTGCTCAGGTGACTTGTATACCCACAGGACAGTGGACCCTTGTGTGGACAGCCAAACTTTCTTTTTGAAGAAAAGGGTACCGCATATGTGCAACCTGACTATATATAGAAAGGGAGATCATCGCAACAAAAATGCCATTTTGTAATTACATTATGCTTGCTATTCGATTGAGGATTTAGTGCTGGATTGAAAGTCCTTTATTCAGGATTTTAAAACTCCTCTACACCCACAGGGATATTATTTTTATTTTTAGGATTTGACCTCTTCTCGGATTGAAGATGCAGCTGTACGTGACCAGATAATCCTGAGAAAGAGGTCTTATCTCCCACAATAACCCAGAAATACCTGCATGGCTACAGGTGCTCCATTTTAGATCCACTTTCAATCCAACCGTGAGTCTATATGTTCTGTTGGCGTTAGCTTGACCTTTGCAGATGTCTCAGCGGTTATCTGAGAAAGGTTACCCATCAACCAGCCTTGTCATCACAGCCAGGGTCCTAATCAAACAGAAGCACAGCAGCCATCAATGGCCCCAGAAACCATTATCCACACTAAATTTTAATTTAAGTTGAGCTTTTTACAGTCCAATCCTCAGGTCAATGTGCACAGATACAACATACAATACCTCTTGCAGATACACTGTCATAATTCTGTACACTGGTACTAACAACAATATTTTGCACCAGATGAGACAACGTTGTCTGTCTACCGTGTTTACACTCTGGTCTTGTTGTGCATCTCTTATTTAATTATCATTGAGGTTTACTGTAGTGAGCATAGTGATGCAGCTGTGGGATATTTGTTTTCACTAACCGTGATAGACCTTTTTTTTTATTTTTTTTAACTATTTTAATGTTTTAAATTAAGGGCTGGTGTAAGACCGACAATAATATCCAATGGCCTTAAAATTGACAAACCTTTCAAACATTCCTTTCTCTGTCACTGCTAGTGCTAGAGCTGTCTGGGTCTTTTTCAACTTTATTATCTCAGTTAAATGGTTGCTTGAATTTTTTACACTCTATATGGTTGTACAGAGAATACATTTAACTTTAATTACCGTCAAGGGTGACAGAAATTACTGCAGCAGTAATTCACTCAATGATTATGCATTAATTACAAAGTACAATAGAACAGTAGCATTTCTTTGCATTGCACTTTCTTTGCATTAATACTGATTGTCTCGGCCTTTTATGTGTCTCAAAGTGGTGTTGTTTCTTTGTTTGTTTATTCCCAAAATTATCTATAAACATCAAATGTGTCGTAAATTGTCCAATTTGTGAGTTTTATATACAAACATACACATACAATGTTTTCTTGTCCATTTTCTTGACCCATATGTTTTCCATAATTATGGCCCCTTTCACACACCTTTCATACATTATACTTTTGGACATACTATACACTCACCTAAAGGATTATTAGGAACACCTGTTCAATTTGTCATTAATGCAATTATCTAATCAACCATTCACATGGCAGTTGCTTCAATGCATTTAGGGGTGTGGTCCTGGTCAAGGCAATCTCCTGAACTCCAAACTGAATGTCAGAATGGGAAAGAAAGGTGATTTAAGCAATT
>JAODLI010053768.1:0-16063 GCA_027575585.1 Percopsis omiscomaycus | reverse complement strand
AATAACTGAAAAACTACGATTTAAAACACAGTGTATATATATATATATATATATATATATATATATATATATATATATACTATACAGTATATATACTGTATGTATAGACTTCAGTAAAATTTTAGGAGTGTAAAACATATTATACATAGTATACACATATTATAATGTGTTTTATCATTCCCTTTCAACCATTTCAATGATTGTTGAGTCCATGAAGTGCAGTCTCAGCCTTATCCTGCTACTTCAATGACGCATAAGTGGCCCTAACCTTTTAGCTGGTTTGTGTTATTGGATCACTATCTGTCTCCTGACAATGAGATAACTGACACCTAGACTTTCATGTGCTTAAGCCCTATCCGGATAAAATCCGTTTGACCAGTACCAATGCTAATGCTATGGCGTATGTGTTCTCAAAGTGCTCTATTGGATTAAAGAAGACCTCAAATGAGATGAGCGTTCAGCCGGCATTTTATCTCTAATTTTAAGCATTTGGATGGGATTAATGGTGCGACAGCAAGGCCATAAGACTTTGGACACGCGAATTAAGGTGAATCCAATCAGTGAGAACCAATGTCCATATGGGGAGGGAAACAATCGGTCTTAATGCTGAGTACTCTTCCTGCTTAGTGTACAACACAGTTACGTGCACAGACATTTGGAGGGGGGGGGGGCAGGTGCTCTAGCAAAAAAAGGGCACACCTCTATTTATAATTAAAAGAATTGCATACAGTGTTCCCCACCGGATTTTGTGAGACTGTGGTGGGTGGACCTCGAACCTTGGGGACATGCTTTCCAGGAAGAAAATGTTTTTAGCCTACATTTTAAAGTTAAATGTATTTATCTGGTACACTTTGAGAGCAAAAATTAAGAGGTTAGATCTATGAAGAACTTTGTGCTCTAGTAAACAATTTAATCATAAACACATTGTATAGATATGAATGGTGATGACAGGGCAAAAATACTGTATATGCCTATATGTTATTATACTATAGTAGCCTATATTACTATAAATCCATCTAAAATAGGCTACTGGTACGCTATGCCCTGCATGAATATTTACATTTTCTTTTTGCCATCTTTGTCGCTTAAGTAGGCTAGTAAACCGTGCAAACAACTTTTTTAAACCATCCACTGGAGATCTAATTTGCGTTGTCTGACTGTATATGTGAGGGAGCAGTTCACCAAAGGTGACTCTGGACATTCGAAAATCACGTTATTCTTCAGGAAGCATTCAGTTTTTATCCCCAAATGTCGTTTCTTATATGGACAGTAGTGAGCTTGACCAAGTCTGGGTCGGGTGTTAGCCAATTTTTCTTCTCCCTGCCAAATTCCTGTCTTGACTTGCTTGCGTTAACTGCATTAACTGTGGTGGCTTTGACAAGGGAAGTCAAAGAGGGAAGGGGAGGTACTTGTGCGGTCTCACAGAATTAGAGCTTAAATCAGTGCCAGTCTTAGCACATTTTGTGCCCTAGGCAAGCTTCACCCCTGGAGCCCCCCATTCCCTCCATCCATCCCCCACCCACCAAGCCAACTACACAACAATGGGTGTACACACACTTTTATTTATTATTTGAGAGCTAAAAATACTCAGAATGCTGATTGTATTTCAATACTCAACACGCTTCATTGCTTTGTATTTCACTCTCACTCTCACAGGCACAAAGTCCCAGAACACAGCCGTGGAAATGGCTGGCAAGCAAGCAAGACACAGAAAGAGATGCACTGCCCAGCAAGGTTAGCGAGACAGACAAGAGAGAGATGCACTGCAGCACATCAACTTAATGTTACTGTTATTTACTGACATCAAACTTGGAGAGGAACAGCTATCAGGTAAACACAAGTTTACCTGATAGCTGTTCCCACAACTCGCTCTCATGGTGTGACCTATTGCCTTGGCCTATTGTTAGGCCTATTGTGATTAGAGTTCTAATTCCCTTGAGACCGCACAAGTACCTGCCCTTCCCTCTTTGACTTCCCTTTTCAAAGCCACCGCAGTTAACTCCTACATGTTTTTTTTTCTCTTGAGCAGAACAACAGTTCGGCTTCATCCTCTCATTGAAGTTGTCAATTCACTCAGTTGCCTAGTGATCAATACAATCTGCTGGCCCCCCTTTCGAGAGTGACAGAGAGAACATTAGTGTGCATATTGGTGTCGATCGTTCGATTCAACATGCAATTTAAGGCTTAAGGCTTTAAGGGAAAATGGCGCCCCCCTCTTCATGGCACCCTAGGCTGCCTAAGTCGCCAATAGCAATGACTGGCTCTGACTCAAATGCAGTTGTCTGGCATTACAACACGCTTTTTACGCTTTTAGATTTGAAGTCATGGGCAAAATTTAAAAGCTAAAACTAAATTAGATGTCTTGTTAAAAGAGCACTTATCTAGTCAGAGGCCAAAAGGGCCTGGGTTCTATCTGTGCACGTGCTTGCAACAACACCTAACCAACTTATTTAAAAAGAAATAATAATAATTTGTTTTAATTCGTGTCTGCAATTCATGTCTTAAAATCAATATATTTAAAAAAACAAACACAAAACAAACACAAAAATGTGAATTATAACTGCTAATGAATTACCATTTTTTTGAAACCTGAAATTGTGTGTTAACTACAGATATTCCTTTAAAAAAAATGACGGGAAATCTGCAAAACATGTGCAGAAACTGACTTCTGAGCCAAGACCTATCTATCTGGTTTTGGGATCAATTAACCACCAGCCTACCTTATAATCACCCTGTAATCTAATTTTAACTAAGGCATTAGGAAGGTATATAAACCACAGTGCAAATGTAGGCTACCTTTGGAGTACCAGCCACTCATACAGACTAGGCATTTAAAGATGGGGTGGGATAATGGACAGAGCAGTGAGCTGAATGGCACAGAGGGTAGGAACTTCTACATCCCCATGTCCAACAGGACTGGGATTGTAAGAAACCCTTTTGAATATCCCCAGTACTATTTGGCTGATCCGATCTTGTTCAAACTGCTAGCTGCCTACATGTTTTTCCTGATCTGCACTGGAACGCCAATCAACGCTCTGACACTATTTGTTACATTCCAAAACAAGAAGCTCCGCCAACCTCTGAACTTCATTCTGGTCAACCTGGCTGTGGCTGGATTGATCATGTGCGGCTTTGGCTTCACCATCACCATCACATCTGCTCTAAATGGCTACTTCATTCTTGGACCAACTGCATGTGCTATTGAGGGATTCATGGCTACACTTGGAGGTAAGACATGGGACATAAGCAGCAGCTTTGTAGCCTTACTTAATCTTCCCTAAAACTGTCCTTTTAACTGTCCGATAACTGTTTTTTTATAGACAATATAATAATTGAAGAAAACACATATTCACAATTTTTTTTCTCACTGTCCTCCAGGTGAAATTTCTCTGTGGTCATTGGTTGTGTTGGCTGTTGAGAGATACATTGTCGTCTGCAAACCCTTGTCAAGCTTCAAGTTTTCTGCAACTCATGCTGCAGCTGGTGTTGCGTTCACCTGGGTCATGGCTTTTGCATGTGCTGGCCCCCCTCTTATGGGCTGGTCAAGGTATTGCATATTGTTTTGGAAGAAATACAATTTTGAAATACAATAAAATATAGATTGGATAGGCAGTATTTAATAGACAAAAAACATAAAGCCACATTACTACAACTACATTGCTAATAAAGAATATTTCTTAAGCTTGTGATGGCAATGCAAAATAATGATGGACTGTGTTAATATGCAAGTGAATGAGATGATGGAAAAGCCAAGATAATGCAAAATAATGATGGACTGCGTTAATATGCAAGTGAATGAGATGATGGAAAAGCAAAGATAATGCTAAATAATGATGGGCTGTGTTAATATGCAAGTGAATGAGATGATGGAAAAGCAAAGATAGGTATAGTTTCTCTTTTACTTACTGTATAGCTTTGTCAACGTGTTTATCAACATAATTTAACTACCTATACAGGTACGTACCTGAGGGCATGCAGTGCTCCTGTGGACCTGACTATTACACCCTGGCTGAAGGCTTCAACAATGAATCATATGTCCTCTACATGTTCACCTGTCACTTCCTGACTCCTGTCTTCATTATTTTCTTCACCTATGGAAGCCTTGTGATGACAGTCAAAGCTGTAAGTCAATTTTAGGTTCTTCATAGCTCAGTTCTGAAAACTACTCTAAACTCAGTCTATCATAGGTTTGTACAGCAACATAAGTAAAGATAATAACTTTTTTGCTTATCCTAACTCTTCCAGGCTGCAGCTCAGCAGCAAGAATCAGCCTCTACCCAGAAAGCTGAGAAGGAAGTGACACGCATGTGTATTTTGATGGTGTTGGGCTTTCTGGTCGCCTGGGTCCCATATGCCACTCTTGCTGCATGGATCTTCTTTAACAAAGGCGCTTCCTTTACTGCCGTTTCCATGGCCATTCCTGCTTTCTTTGCAAAGAGCTCAGCCCTGTACAATCCTATCATCTATGTGCTGTTGAACAAACAGGTTGGTTCATTAGGTTATCTATTATTTTTTATCTCCTGACCATCACATACAGATCATCCTGTCAATTCACTCTATGCTCTATATTTCAGTTCCGTAGTTGCATGCTCAGCACTATTGGAATGGGCGGTCTGGTGGAGGATGAGACTTCAGTTTCTGCCAGCAAGACAGAAGTCTCCTCTGTGTCTTAATCCTAGACATGGTAATGTCACTGGACAGTTCTTTCTGAATACGGCTGTGTATTGCTACATTCTCAATCTGGACTGGATAAACTTACAAATGGACTCATGAAGCTCAGTCGACAACTAATGGTTCTAAGAGTACACTTGTGAATCGCACTTCCAATTGCACTTATTTTCAGATTTTATTGATGTGGGAGGATATCGCAATGTGTTTGCAGTGTCCGTATAAAATTGTAACGGCTGCAGTGAATATTAGTTTTGTGTGCATGTGTGAGAGAGCAATGGAGCGAAGTGTGTATGGCAAAACTCACTTCCATATGCTACCAGAGAAATAGGAGTACATGTAAACTATAAAACATTAACTTAATGATCAACTAAATGAGTGGCACAATTTCAATGTCGCGACTGTAAAGGCATTTTCCGGTCTTTGATGGATGCAGCATCAAATTGCATGTATTTTCTTGTAACAAAGACAGTAACCATTTATTGTACTCTGACATCATGAATTGTAAACATTTTATAAAAAAAATAATAATTTAGACATAGGTAATAAATGCATACATAAAATGGTTGGTGTTACTTTCAATTCATTTCTATCCGTATCTCACACAATTAACAGTACAAACCAGGGATTAAAAGTGACATTTTGGTTTGTTCTGAGCAGAAATTTTTGTTTTCCATTCCATTCATTTAGCAGACACTTTTATCCAACGTGACTTACAATTAGTACATTTGTCAACAATTACATGGAGCAGATAGGGGTTAGGCATCTTGCTCAAGGATGCTTACAGGTAGGTCAACTCTGGGGCTTGAACCCACAACCTTCTGGCTGGGAGTTCAACACCTAGACCACTAGACTATCCTGTCCCCCATTCCTGTGTTCCTAGGCTTCTCCTCTAAATAATAACCGGTTAGAACCTTATAGAATAACAGTTAATTTTTAATTAATTTTTAAAATGACATTGCCTTTACAAAATCCTTTTTAGGCCTATATCGATAATAGGAAAACAATATACAAGCATTAGAATGATAGAAATGGATACCTGCATGGATACCTGCATGTAGCCTGTCAGCCCCTCCCCTGAAACCCTATCCACATTCCAAACAGACGAGGTGGAGATAAACAAATCTAAAATTTGATATTTATGCAAAGCAACTATGCGAATATGCTGGTGCTACAGCTGTCATTAAACAACACTAATTGGATTGGTGTGGGGGCTTGTGTAAATGCAACGCACTGTTTTCCAACATTGGGAAAACGGGCCTGCTGGGTTAGCCTACAACTTTTACAGATACAGGACAGGTAATATTAGATAAATACCATCTTACCCCCTCACAGTTGTATTCAGAGCCAGGAGATATGAGACTAATTACCTACAAGCGGTCTGGGGAATACCAGAGTGGGTAAAAAGTAAATCACTTCTGGAATAGAAATTCTTCGGATATTAAATGTTTAATGAAAGATATTTACACCTGTAAAAACAATGAAATTATTATTATGAAATAACACTGCTATAATACAAATAATCAGGCTTAAAATTGCAGAAGAGTGCTGTTGGGTTTTATTACTTAATTTTACGTAAGAATCTTGTTTATTCAATGTAAAAAAAAGTAGGTATAGTGCTAGTTTATTTGTTTTATACTTCTAACCCACTTTTTATTTCATGAAAGGGCTGAGTCATTCTTGGGAGAATGACACTGCTTTAGCTCGCTGACGCAAACACCTTTCAACTGGAAAGAGCACAAGCAGGAGTAAAACAATATTTACCAAACAGTTAGGTCATTATCATTCACAATGACGGTCACGTTAACTTACACAACACAAAGACCAAATTATGAACAATACAAATACACTTCTAATAGACACAAAAAGAGAGCATAAAGTAAACAATAATGAATTAGGGCTAAGCAACAGTCTATGCCATGAGGCATGCTGGGTAATCCCTCTAATCCACCCCAACAGGCTAAAGTATAGGGCCTAGTTTAATCATTTTATATACTGCAAGTATTCTTTTAAGTTTTATTTAAGTGAAATTAACATTGTACTTATAGTTTACAATTAATTTTTTTATTTTTGCACGTCAAAGTACACAACTAGGTTTCTAATTAGGCATTCTTTTTTATACAGTAAAAAGCAATGCCTCAACATGAACTGTGAGTGGAAGCCTGTTCACAAATTGGAATCTGGATGAAGTCCATCAAATAAACCTCTGTGTCCACTTATCAACATAAAAAAAAAACATCTCAACTCATTCGTCCAACAATAGGTCTAGGCAATAGGTCTTTGTCTGTGAGGGAGTAGTAATTATGACTTCATTCTCTCATGCGCATGTGTCATGAAATTATTCGTAGCACACCATGCATGTTTTCTGCCCTGGTTTTCCATTTGACACAAACAAGGCAATATAGACAACAAAGCTTCCCACATTACATAATGCCCCAGATTACCCAGACTTAACCTACAGACTACTTCAGAATGATCAGGTCAATATACTTTTAGTGTATTATTAAGACACAAAATCATGAGTTCAGACCGTCAGCTATGTGACTGTGAACTGCGAACTGCAATGACATTACTCACAGAAGGCAAATTGATTTTAAGTCAATAGTTTCTCTGAGGAAACTCCACACATGCCTCTTGTGTAATTTCAATTAAGACTATTAAGATTGCAATTAAGACAATTGCAGTTAAGACACTAAATCATTTGTTCAGACTGTCAGCCATGTGACTTTGAACTGGCCCTTTAACATGCAACGACATTACTTACACAAGGCAGGTTGATTTTAAGTCAATAGCTGCTTTGAGAAACTCCTTACATGCCTCAGCAGCACCCTCTTGTGTCAAAACGATACTTTGTGCATAGAGTGGACAACAAATCAAGCAGTTAAAAGATCAGTATGTAGGATTTAGTGGCATCTCACGATAGTCAACTAATACCCCTCCTTTTTCATGCGTGTATTAGAACGGTGGCTGGAGCTGCTACTTCAAGGTAGAGGCGTACATGGGAAGTTCAATCGTTTATGAATGTTAATATACATTTTAAAGTAATTACATCCATTCCAAAAATGTAATGATGAGAATTCAAATAAATGTTTATTCTTCTCTAGGAGTTTCAGCCTTAATAAAAGTTACTCTGTTACATACTGTAATAGTAGATATACATGCTGTATGTACACTGCTCTATTGTGGATACTTATAGCAATATTCTTTATATCCTTTCAAGTTCTAATGACAGCATACAATATATATCAGTGTAAAATAAAAGTTTGCCAAGTTTATATCCCAACAGACATAGATGTGTCACACATTTTTGTGTGTCTGTCCTGAGCAATAATGCTAATAAATATTTGGAATAAATATTTGAAAAAAAGAATTAGAACTAATAGTGTTGGTATGTAAATGGTATCATCTGTATGATACATAACAACAGCATTGACAACACAATAATTATAATATAAAAATTTAGGGTAAGGTGATGAACGTATTTCCTGTCTTGAGAATTTATTTGGCAATTTTCACATACAAGGATTTTGAGGATGTTACATTGCAATAAACATAGAGACAGCAGAAACACTTTTCACGCAATGTATCAAAATATCAATTTGCAAACAATACACGCAATATGATTACAATTCATTAAAATATGCCTTTTTGAAAAAAGGATTTTCGGAAAAGATTATATAATGGTACAAATTATGTCCAATATGGATGTTACGTCACAGCACAAATATGTATTCAGTATTTAAACGGTGGATATTCTTTTAGTTTTTTTACGAGTAGGGATTTTGGTAGTACGCAGTGTACCCAACTCTTTAAACGTCTGAAATACGTCATGGTTGAAAGACCTCTTTGGTAATACACTTGGCAGGTCCTTTGCTGGTGTGCATAATACTCTAACTCTCTGAAGAGGAAAAGTATGAGAGGTTGCAATTTGTTATCATTATTAAATAATATAATAATCCTATTGATATTATCTAGTAACTCCACTCATTAGCTGTGCCATAATCATTTCAATAGCTATCAATTTGCTATTTTCTATGGTAACATTATTTATATTTACAATTACCTACAAACAATGTTGTTAAATATAAGAACCTTCTAAATGCATGTAACTGTACCTGTCTCAGTGTTCCAGGAGTAACAGTTAGAACATACAGCATCCATATAGGAACCATGAGTGTCGAAGAGAGTGTGAAAAAGCCACCAATGGCATAGCCCCACCAGGGATATTCATAGGTTTTGTTGAATTTGAGAGGTGTATATTTGACCAGGGAAAAGAGAAAGGTGCACTATGAAAGAAAGAAAGAAAATAAAAAGCCAAGCGTCATGCTTTTGGATCACTGTGTTTTTTAGCTAATTCAAGAAAATAAAAAATAAATTGAAGGCTTACATTTGAATCTCCATGTGCAAATGACAATACACCAAATCAATTCTACCTAAATTACGTTATTTACATTTAACCCAATTTCAACAATACTTACAGTGCATATAGCAGGTGTAAAGTACTGCCAACACAATTTCATGAAAGGCCAGGGACGGTAGCCAATCATGCTCTCTATATTGTCATAATGCCGTTCTGCACCTGGAGGAAATCATTAAATTCACCGTCATTAAATCATCTTACAGAGTTGTTAACGTTTTATATTAGTACCAGAATTAGGTAATTCACATTTAATTGATGATGGCACTAATATCAGCTCATTTTGCTGTCACAACATTATGTGATATCTGAAAGAGGTGTATTGTTTCTTACCATATATCCACCCCACACAGACAGACTGGCAAATGGCAAACATTAGGAGTGTCATTCCACTACAGGCATAATAGTCAAACAGTTGAAAAATATAGAGTCCGCCCTAGAAAGAGAAGTAAAAAGAGTTTATATCATATAAACCCCACCAAAACATTTTGGACACCAATTTAAAGCCACACTCCTCAGTTTGTGTCTGGAATAAACCTTAAAGCAGCGTTGCAAAAACATTGATAAATCAATGTTGTTGAAAATGGAAGTTCAGAGAACACATGCCCCTCCCACAGTGCCAAGTTGCTTGCATTCCTCTTTACTCCTCCCCTTACAGAACTCATAAACTCACATATTCTCTACACAGCCAGTGTTTTCAAACCTAAACAGTGAGCTGGGAAGGAAATGTGGGGTTTTGGGGGCACAGTAAGGGCCTGTGTCCACCAAACAACCTCATTTTCAGAGCGCTTCTAGAGCTCTTCTCTCAAGCACTTATTGTTGCTTATTTACAAAAAACGTTTTTCTTTATAATGAACATCAGTATTATAGTCTCTATAACAATAGTTTAGCACACTTCTTATTATATTTAATCCTTATCATAATGTTTATATTGTTGATAATAGCGTAATATATTGTAGTTTGTGTTGTCATCGACATGGTACAGTGCTTTGTTCCTGACTGCAATCACCACTCGGGTGTCAGTGTCGGTTCCACCAAAGTGATCTTATTTGTGTGTTATGAAAATTAGGATGGAGAAAACCATTCTTCCCAATTACGTCTTTTATTGTTTATATTATACCATTATGACTCAAAATCCCAATACAGAATATGAATTGGATTTTAACTTTTGTAACCTCATTGGTGAGTTCTATTGTTGAAAGTGTTGATATTATATATCCCGCCCCTCCTCAATTTTAATTGGACATCAAGAGAGAAGTGAAAGTGAAAAAAAAGCCTTGTGCCGACGACATTCAGTGTCTCAGCGCTGAACTTCATTCAATTTGTATAGAAAATAGTTGCTGCCAGGGCAAAAAATGCATTTGGTAGACACAGGCCCAAACTTCATTGAGGAGTGTAAAAGAATAAAACACAAACATATTTGAGTTTAAAAGTAATACACTCACCTCTGTAACCATTAGCAGCCCAACAAGGAAACTTCCAACATTAATTACAAGAAGAAGGAGTTTACGTCGGTAGCCATGTTGAAAAAAGGAAGGATACATGTCGGAGATTGCTGTAACCAAGGCCTCTTGAAATACAAACTGAAATTGGTGAAGGACAACATTTTGTAGTTACATTATATAGGTATGTTTACATAGGTAAACATTAAGCTAGCATAGAGTTTCTAAACATTATCATTTTGTTACTAGGTTCAATTTCTACAAACAAATGTTGAAACAAATTAATATTGTGACCCACCTCACTGTCTAATCCTAAGAAGATGATCATAATGAAAAAGAAAACTGCCCAGAGCTGAGGTACTGGCATCATGGCCACTGCACGGGGGTAGGCAATGAATGCCAGGCCAGGACCTATGAACCGTACATCAGTCAATTATATAATTTCAATTATGTCATACTAATATAGATCAAGAAGATGCATTGCCAACAATTCATACCTGATTCAGCAACCATTGAGACATCTGTGCCCTGCTCATAGGCCATGAAACCAAGCACAGAAAAAATGGCAAAACCTGCTACAAAGCTGGTTAAACTGTTTAAAAGGCACAGGTAAACACAGTCTCTGGAACAGAAACGTGATAGTAAAACATTAATTCAAGCTGACGACAAAAAGAAAATTGCCCACAAAAAACGCAAGGTAGTGTTTTGGAGTGGATGGTATTTAATACAACCTCTAATATAAATACCTATAGCAGTTGTTGCTGTACTCGCTGTAACTTCCTAAAGCGGTCAAAACACCTGTGCAAACTCCATAGGAATATAAAATTTGGCTGCCTGCGTCCATCCACACCTGAAAAGGACAGTTAAGTTTTGTTTCAATCAGGTTTATAATCACAGGAGGAAGTGATGATTAGAATCTAAAAGGTACACTCCTCTATTGTTTTATAGCCACAAATCTCCAAATCTTCTCCAAAGTTCATGTAGCACTTTAGAGTTTCTGTAACGTTTGTGGGTGCAGGTGGCCAGAGCAAACGCGAACCAGAGCAAAACACACGCAGATTGGGGAGTGGTAGACGCGTATAGCGTGGGTTTAATCAAAAAGAAACACAAACGTACCGGGCTTCAACACCAAACAATGACCAACAGCTCCTTGTGCTGTTGGGACAACTTAAATAGACCAGTTAATCAAAGTAAAGACATGCACCTGTGTGAGCAAACCCAACACAGGTGCGCTGTGGGGAAGGGAGACACTGCGCGCGCATGGGCCTGTGCGCGCCGATCGTTACAGTTTCAAACCAGGATAACAATGTTTTTTAATGCTGGTTTCAACCACAAGGGAAAAATCCAGACATAAATGGAGGAAGGTACCTTTAAATTAATCTGTAGCATTAGCACCTGTGGATCCGCAAGGCGGGACGGGTCTGGATAGAGGTAGTACCTGATTCCATCTGCTGCCCCTGGCAACGTGAGGCCACGGATCAACAGAACCACCAGCATCACAAATGGGAAAGTTGCAGTGAAATAGACCACCTAAGACAGACTCGAATTCAATTTCATTAAAAAAAATTTTTACTATTCACATTTGAATGTTATTTTTTATAAAGTATATTACAATAATAATTTACTTTATCCAACATGTTGGAGATTTTACCTTTCCTGTAGATTTTACTCCTTTCCAGATGCAAAAGTAACAGATTATCCACATAAACAGCAGGCAAAGGGCCAAATCCCAACGAATATTACCGATTTCTTCAATTCCATTTGACAATCCCAATATTCTTCTCCTAAAAAACATAGTTATTAACATGAAAAAAAGGTAAAAAAAAAAAGAAAAAAGACTAGCCCCCAAAGTAAAATGGCTATTACTATTTTCATAGTTTATACTTACTCCCAAAATTCTGTTACTGAAGATGTTAAATTTCCATATATGTCATCAGTGGCTGTATGATTCTGACCATGTTCAAAACATCCATCTGTTTCAGCAGATAAAAAATAGGTTGACGGCTTGGACACAGAGAAATTTGATTTCTAGAACAAACGCAGGTGTGATTTTCTTTGTAATCGTGTTATTTGTAATTAAATAAATACATAAAAGTGAGGTACCTGTGTTCCAGTAGTTTTGACAACTTGCCCAAGGAATCTCAGAATGGAAGGAGTTAAACAAATAGAGGAATGCCCAAGCCAGTATGATTATGTAATACACCCCAGTGTACAAAACAACCACCTGGCTTCCATAGCCCAAGCCTATTGAGAAATAATGATACTGTTACATTGGGGAAGAAAATTGTTTTACTTTGATGTTGCATTGCACAAATTGTGTACAATACATAGTACAAATACAGTATCTACAAACAATATTGTAGGCACGGCAAAACTGTTGAAGGCTGTACAAGTAAAGTAAACTATTGAACAACAGCTGAACAAAGTTTTGGACCAAAAAAGGATTTAATATACACGAAAATGAGTATACTGTATTATGTTAAATAAAACCTCTAAAACATGTACGCTCATGTGAGATCGACAATTTAGTTATTTTGGAAGTAAAGATTGAGCTATTTTTAGCTACATAGAATGGGTCGATAGTAGTGAAAGATGCAATGTTACAAGTTAGTAGGTCACAGATGCAGCTACACCACTGTGTGTAGGAACCGCTATTTGGGGGGAGGGGCCTGCTGGTTCTACCTTTAAAGTACTGTATCAATAGTATAAATCTCTTCTGCTTTCTCAATTTAGGATCTGAGAGTCAATTTTGTGTCTATTCATGTGTAACAAGTGTATTTTCAGAAGAGAGCAAACCATCCAAAAACCTTACCTTGAAATAGTGGGCATATTTTTTTCCAGCATGTTATTCCACCCTGACTGGTGTACTGGCCCATTGACGTCTCCAAGAAAAATAGGGGAATGCCACAGGTGAACAGAAACACTGCATAAGGTATGAGGAAAACCCCTTTAAAACAAAATTAAAGATTTTATTATAGCACATATATCTAATACATTGCAGGCTATGTGCATTATTTTAAGGTAAATCATGCAAAAACTTGAATTAGAATTAGATTTTTTTTATATATTTGACAATGCTAATTTATTTTCCTAATTTCAAGCAGAAATACAGTTGTGTGCAAGACAGACTGACTTACTCGTCTAGTTCAATGGGCAACCAATTGAACAATTAAGCCTTCAAAAAACAAAAAAATCAGTAGGTTACTTCCTGATTACAACTTCCTGTTTCTAGCACACCGCTTGCTATTGAATAAAACCTGCAATAAAATATGCTTTGAATAAAAAACATCTCATGCAGTATGTTTCAAATGTAATACCTCCTCCATTTTTGTAGCAAAGGTATGGAAACCTCCAGACATTTCCTAAACCAATTACATGTCCAGCTACTGCCAGAATGAACTCTGTTTTGTTTGACCATTTTTCCCTCTCCTGAGGATTAGGTTGGCGACAGGCCTTGTTAGTCCCAGTGCTCATCATCTGCTTGTGGCTTTGCTTGTGTAGCTGTTCTAAAGATTGAAACAAAAGTAAAGATTTTTTTATGATGCTGATAACTATCTTTGAAGATTTGAATATAATCCCTTCTTAGTTAATTCCTGATCACAAGCCCTCATTTGCAAACATACCCAACATACTAAACATACAGAACTAAAAGACTGAAAAATAAAATGTACCTTTATGTTTCGTCTTCAGACTGAATCAGGAAGCAAACACCAACCACTCACCAAGATTGTATGAGTTGAGTGAAACAGGGACAGGTAATGTGAGAGGTAAGGAGGAGTGGCTGTACCAACCTGTTTAATAATAGTAAGACACAAACAGCACATGTGAAAGAGAACCCCCATTCATACAAAAAATCAGCCGTGTACAGTGTACAAGCTACTGCCGGTGTGTGTGTTTTAATTTGTTATTAAAAGTTATTAATCAGTAGATGGACAAAATTTCCATTTCAAATTGGTTAGAAAAGCACATGTGAAAATGTCAGTATTTTACATTTTTAAGGATGATGCAACCTGGGTAAAGAGGAACATGAAGGGAAAGGCAGGACTCCTGGTGTTACAATCTAAACAGAGACAGCTTTATGCTTAACAACATACCATGATACAACACAAACTCAACTGATGATGTGTTTTTATTGGCCAGATTGAGTTTTGCAAATTTCGGCAAATCATTATTTTGCCCAGGTATTATGCATGTATACACGCAACTGCCCTAAACGGTTTTAAAATATTAATAATATTGCTTAATCCGAAACTACCACTTTAATTGTAATTTAATTGTATGGAGTGAGAACTTAATGGGGATTTCTTCAGTGAAAGATGATCATGTTTTATTTAGATGGAATATAAATAATATCCTTATTAACAAACTATAAGACTATTGTCCAATGTTGAGTCCAGTGTTGAAACTATTTTTGTAGACAGGTTTTCTTCTTTTGGTATTTGTTTAGCATTACATTTCAAAAGGAACAGAAGCAGATTATTATCTTTTTTTCATTGTCTAAATGCATATTAGAATGATTTTAGTTTTGTTCTCATTCAATGAGATAGTTATCTTAATATTTAAAATCCTTATATGTTCTACATACTATATTGTCTCCTTTGAAAAAAAGGATTTTCTTCTTCTCTGGCACCTCCCACAACCATTGTCTACAAGTAGTAATGTGGTAACGCAATGCCTCAAAGCAGAATGAAAGCTATTCATCTGCATCTGTATATCATGTATGAAAAGCAAAACAAATCTGAGAGGCAGAGCTTGGAAAATCCTACTGGTTTTACAAGGCTACTATCAGATCACCTGAATTTAATTTCATTCTAGCTGACCACACGCCCTCCTGTCAAAACAGAGAGTTCAACAGAAGCCACAATATTAAAGTGAATGTGTTGGGAATGAGACTTAAACCTCAAACATCAGGGTGTATTGAGGTACTTGCTTACTTAGAATTGAGACATTTGCTGATTTGCTGTCATTTGAAATTGTACTATTACTACACACAACAAAAAGAAACATTAAACCGGTAAGCTTGTAACATAAGTGGTAATTTTTTGTAGACTTGTTATGGATGACTGGATATTACATCACCATGATGTTTATTAAACACACTCTTTTTACATTATAGCCTAGTACTTCACTAAAATAACTACTGAATTTTGACCCTTGACTCTGTATCGTTGTTCGCGGTTCGTGCTGGACACACTCACAGTTTGTTGTCAATTTAATTTAAGGTATATTTTAATGTAGTTTTCAACCTGTAGATGGTGCTGTTACTCTAGGCCTAAATGTAATTATTCTTATATTGCTGTTACCAGTGAGCAAGGGCGTAAGTTTTGGTTGAAATACTGCTGATACCCTGGGTTGCTATATTAATTTAATTAGCAAGACGAGTTCCACAACATTTTTCATGATTATAATGACACTATTAGGCCCATATCACAATGTCATTTTAAAGTATATTTTCTTAAACTGACATGCCATTGGTAATTGTATTTTATTGTACCTCACTTGGTCAGAACACGGCTTTCCTGTGGGGGGGGGGGGG
>JAODLI010053748.1:0-16066 GCA_027575585.1 Percopsis omiscomaycus | reverse complement strand
GGGGGGGTTTGCATTGTGCAGTAATGGAGTCACAAAACACAGCGGAGCTCAGTATTACAGCATTGCAGGCAAGCGCCTGGCTCTTCATTTGCAAGCGGTCCATTGGGCCCTGAACCTTCACCACCTTCCTCCCTGCAACCCTACGCATCCTTCCTCGCGTGTCCAGTAGGCGTTCCTCGCGGCTGAAAACGTAAAAGGACTGTAGGACACAGAGCGTGGCAGATGGCACCAGGAGGTAAAGTGATGTGAGGGATTCTGTGTGGCCAACGGAAGGAGACAGAGAGGCAGGTGGTGAGGTGAGAAGGGGGGGCAGGTGGGTGGGTGCGTGGCTGGGTGGCATGAGGCCCCTTTTATCTGACGGTGACACCCAGCTTCTCCAGGACGCGGATGCCCTTCTCCTGGTACTCCTCCCGCGTCAGCCAGAAGTTGTCCTTGTCCTTCATGATGTCGGCCAGCACGGCCCCGCCCAGGAACACCATGTGCTTACGCCGAGGGGGGTCCTCAATCCGGATCTTGAATTTCTGCACGGGGAGAGGGGGGGGGGGGACACTGCATTAGCACAGTAAGGTGCAATAACCCACCCCCTCTACAAACCCAACTAGAGCCTGTAGACTGTAAGCTTAGGAAGGACAATATTAGAACAATGTGAAGGTATGAGAACCATGCAGTAGTCCAAGCGCATGACATAAAATTGTTCCCATGACAGAAGAAAAAGCTTAATCTAAAGCAGACGGTATAGTTCAGATTAAAACTATTTTTTTTCCCCCTCCTAAGTGTAACAGGTGTCAGAATGCTGCGAGTGCGCCAAATTTCACTTCTTGCGCCATAGTGCGGGACCAGTCCATAAGCTGCCTCGCGTGTCCTTTTGCGTGTAGCGAATGAGAATAGAAAAATATCAAGTGTTATTAAAGTTAAATGCAAACTGTGTTTCTCTGTGGTTCCACTAAATCTTCTTCCTCCGTCATTTACCGTTTCTTCTTTGTTTGGATTCTACAATGGTTCTACCGTCACCTCTCATCAAATGAGCATCAGTCAGTATTATGGCATTTGCCTTTAGTCGAGTGAATACATTTGTCCAGGACCCTGTTCTTTCAAGTATACCAGTCGCTTCAATATGAGACAACGATGCCACCTGGTGGTAAAAGGTAACATTACCAGGGAACAAATGCAAAGTATTGGATGTTGAGAACTAATTAATAGCCTTCATTAGAACATTGTTACCATCCAACAGGTATTTGTTAAAAAAAAAAATACATTGTTTATTGGCTCTAGACTTGCCAGCCGAACCCAGAATTAACCTCAGAGGCGGAACATCAAGGTTCCATAAAGTTGAACCCACCTTCCTTTCCTGAGCACGGGCCTAGCAGTGAAACTATGGCTGTTCTTACCGAAAGCTTGTCCACATCTCCCTTAAGCACACGCTCCAGGTACAGCTGTTTGAGTTCTCGCTCCAGGCGGGAAGGTAAGCCAGGGTACATAGTCGAGCCTCCAGATAGAACAATGTGCTTGTAGAACTCAGCCCTGGCCGTGGGGAGCAAAGAGGAGAATGACAGATACAAAAATGTTACAGGGTGAAAATCCATATAGCGCGGCAAGCAGGCCATAAGCCCGCTTTGCAGCATCTAGGACAGATTGCGGGATTATTTACTAATTCGGTTAGTCTACAAATAAAATTTGATTGATTGATTGATTGAGTCGTTGCTCTGCTGAACCTAACGTAACCTAACGCAGCCCGACGTAACCTAACGCAGCCTAACGCAACCTAACGCAACTTAACGTAACCTAACGCAGCCCGACGTAACCTAACGCAGCCTAACACAACCTAACGCAACTTAACGTAACCTAACGCAGCCCGACGTAACCTAACGCAACTTAACGTAACCTAACGCAACTTAACGTACCCTAACGCAGCCCGACGTAACCTAACGCAACTTAACGTAACCTAACGCAGCCCGACGTAACCTAACGCAGCCCGACGTAACCCAACGTAACCGAACGTAACCCAACGTAGCCTGACGCAACCTAACGTAACCTAACGTAACCTAACGTAACCTAACGTAACCTAACGTAACCCAACGTAACCCGACGTAACCCGACGTAACCCGACGTAACCCGACGTAACTGCTGTACGGCGCTTGTAGCGCGAGAGACTTCTAGTGAAAATACAAGCATAAATAAATATATGTATAAACAACCATGAACACCCTTAAAACGTGTGCACATTTTATTAAGACAATAAAACTACATTAGAAATAAAGCCTTTTGACATTTAGACGTCATTCATTTTGAAAACGTTTGAATGTTGCCATCCCTCCCCCAAGACGCAACCTCTCGAGTGTCAGAGCAGTGGGGGGGGGGTTCCCAAAGTGGGGGTTTCGGTGCAGGTGGGGAGAGGAATCAAAGCGTACCTGGTGTCGATGTCGGCAGCGTGTATGGTGTTGAAGAGCAACTCGGCCACACCCACTCCCTCCACGTTGATGAGGTGGGGTTGAAAGAGAGCCTCGGGGGCCTCGAACCTCTCGCCGCCGACTTTGATCACCCGGCCATCTGGCAGCTGAAGAAAAGACACACCAATGTATAGCGAGAATACAGAAAAGCTCACATGCATACAGTCAGCGGTGGCTCCAGAACATTTTGATTGGGAGGGGCAATGAGGGGTCCTGGTCATTTCAAGGGGGGGGGTCTCATGAAAACCATCAAAAAATACAGGGAACACGGCAAATAACTTACTGCTACTAAACAACAAACAACACAGCATATCCACTAGGCCTGCTCTGCTCTAGCGGGCTCGCGGCAGCGCCTTGAACGCAATGACTCAAGGCGCAGCGACGTTCATGGGGCGTCGCAGTGATTCTTATGTTTATATTTTTTTACATGTCGAATAAATTATTCATTATTATTCTTCTGCGTAGTTTGAAGACAAACATTTTCAAATCTTTATCCCGGATACATATATATATATATATTTTTTTTTTAATCAGGAAGGGGGTGGGAGGGTCTTGAGACCCCCCCAAGACCCTCCCTGGCGCCGCCACTGCATACAGTATAGGGAGTGGTCTTCAATCAATTCATGCAAGTGAGTATTATAATAATTTAAAAATAATAATGCGCCACAGAAAAAGGGATTCAGGCAAAACGCAGCACTCAGAGGGACACGCAGGGGACAAGGAAAGCAGGCAGGCAAGCAGAGATTTGTCAACACAAACAATTCTATGAGCCCTCTTCAAAACATTGGGAAATGAACAAGGCTTCTTGGAGGGAGATTAGGCTAACATCCACAAGTAGGAATGACAGCTCTTGTGTTTTTATGGGATTCTCCTCAATTACAAAATTAAAACATAGTTTATTTAAAAACATTGCAAGAAACAATAACTGAGGTAAAGCCACTTATCCAAAGCGACAATTACATGCTGCTATTACATGGAGCAGATAGGGGTTAGGGATCTTGCTCAAGGCTGCTTACAGGTAGGCCACCTCTGGGGCTTGAACCCACGACCTTCCGGCTGGGAGTCCAACACCTAGACCACTGGACTACCCTGCCCCGTGCACACATTGTGTGCAACATGTTTAGAGTACAAACATCTTCCAAATGTTCACTGAAAAATTTACCATTTAAAAAGCTTTTCTAGGGGAGAATGGAGAGGAAACCTAAAACCAGGTCAGCCCATGCCATGTTGGGGCTGATGTCAGGGTCCATAAAGAAGTCAGGTAGCGAGGGGTAAAGGTTCTAGCAGCAAACCTGCATAGTTTATTTTACTGTGGTTACGACAAGCAACAACAGATTTTCGTGGGGACAAACCGTGTAGGACTCCACCAGCACGGTGGTCTCCAGGGCCAGTTTCTGCTCCTGTTCGATGTTGTAGCCCACGTAGCACAGGTTCTCCTTCATCATTCTCACCGTCTCAAAGTCAGCGGAGTGGTTGAAGGCATAGCCTCTCAGCAACAGCAGCTGGCGGACAGACAGGACATGGGTTCCGGCTCGGGTTCAAGATAACGCTACTCTCACATGCAAACCAACAAATGGATTACGCGAGTGAGCAGAGTAAGGCCACCGTCATGTAAACACATTGCTCTGGTTACCGTAATCCGCTTAAGATCGTAATCAAAGTAAATGTAGAACAATTTAGCCACCTGGTTTACTGAGCTATCTTTCAGATTATTAATTTATGTCAACACCTTTAATCAGGCGTTACCCCTTCAGGGTGTTTGATGTAGGCATGCGCCCAAGACACTTTGACCCATGGACACCATTGTTGCAGGGAGGGGCAAAAATTAAATCTTTTGGAGCGAGGGATTAACTTTGTTCATGTTCAATACCTTCAATTAAATGCTCGCATTAGGCAGTTGTAAAAACAGAAACAACAAAATGTCTGACAGAGTACTGTGTAGATCTACAGTAACATTAATAAATGTACCTGAATCTCGGTCTCTTCGAGACCGCCCAGGATGCACACAGAAGAGGAATAAGGCAGATGCTAGTACCTTGATGAGGTAGCGTGTAATGTCTCTCCCGGCTATGTCCAGGCGCCGGGTGAGGTGAGGCAGGGAGAAGCCTTCGTACACTGGACAGATATGGGTGACACCATCGCCAGAATCCACCACCACTCCAGTTAGCAGCCCTGCCCAACAAACACACACACACACACACCAGTGCTCATTAGAAAGGACATGTAAGTGGACATGGTTGTGATTCACAGTGGCTGCATCCAGTGTTTCAAGTGAAGGGCGTACCTTGGGCATACAGTGTGAGGACAGCCTGAATGGCGATGTAAAGGCCCGCAAACTGGTATGTTTCAAACATTACCTGGTAGAGGGAGCACAGGAACACAGGTTAGTTTCATTTAAAACCACAGTCATTCATTAAAACTCTGCGCAGGATGTGGCTTCTCTTCACGCGACTCAGAGAGAATCATGCCATTTGCCTGTGCCATAGACTAAAGCACCATGTCCCTACCACGTGTAGATGTTTAGTTTTAAAGTGTGCCAACCTCGATGATCTTCTCGCGGTTCTTGGTGGGGTTCATGGGCGGCTCCGTCAGCAGGATCTTACAGTTGCGCGAGTCGATGTTGAGCTTCTCCGGGCCGAAGGTGTAGTCCCACAGGTGTTTCATGTCGTCCCAGTTCCTCACAATGCCGTTCTCCATGGGGTAGTTCACCTCCAGCATGGAGCGCAGCTCACTCGCCTCGTCCCCCACCATCAGGTCCTGGGAGAGGGGGAGCAGTCCAAAAGGCTCAGTTAGGCTAAACAGATCCGGTCCAGTCCCAAGCATGTTGAGAGGGTTAGGGCAAGGTGATTAAAAACAAAAAAACGGCTTTAGACTTCACCCAAGTCAAATCCCATTGCGTATCACTTAACTGTGCACTGGTTACCAAGCACATTTCTATTAGCATGCTACACCGTTTCTGGGTGTAGCATTCCCTCAAAAGCTTGCATGCCCATCTAGTAAACCCTAGATCAATTAGCATTTTATGTAAATTACTGGTTAGGTAGTTGCTTTGTGCCAGCTGCCGTAAACATGGTCTTTACCACACCAAGTCAGCACTGGCAGTTGAATTATACACAGCTTAAACATTCTGCTTTTACAAAAGCCATAAAATACAATGATGAATCGAATTCTGTCTCAAAGTAATATTCATTAACGGATTGCCATCTCCAGCATGTTCTTATAGATACAGCAAATATAATCTCAAACACCCCAAATTGTTGTCGCTTATTTGACCAATTGCTCTTTAGGCAGATTTTACATTACAGAAAAAAAACACAACAGCATAGAGTAGTCATTACTTTAAATGTATATGCATGATACAATGTTTTACAAACGGTAAGATAAAAATAACACTGGAAAATCCTCAAGGAGTAACTTACAAAAAACTCCAAATGTGGGGACAGGTTAGCTCCCCAGCTACCCTCCCTAAGCAAACTATATATTTTTTAAGGTATGTCCTGAAAACTGCCATTGTTTTTTCTTGTACTCAGTGTAGCTAAAGGGCATCTTGGCTCTAAACAGTTTCACAGAGTAAATTAAAACTAAAGATTAGTCGATCTACTGAAATTGTAACCATGACAAGACACTCAGTAGTTGTTAAACGTGCTCAAATGTTTGTCTTTTCAGTAATACAGTCTGTGAAAAGATAAAGAGCAGAGATAGAAAAATACACAAGATCCATCAAATGTAAAGAAAAAAAGGAACAAAAGTCAACACCTGTCTAGGCAGTAATTTATTTTATAGTAATTTATGTAACTGGGACATCCCAGGGATTTACCATCTTCCTGTTCTTCCCACTCAATATAGGAGAAAGATTGAGAGGTAGACAGGGACCACACTCAGAAATGAAGCTATCGCATGTGTGTGTGTGTGTGTGTGTGTGTGTTTTGCCCTCTAAAATATCACAGCATACTCTACTTATCCTGAAAAATAACATAGTAACGTTATCATAAAGTGTAGTTATTATTTAACAGCTCAATAATGGGATATCTGCAAGCTCCAATCTAAAAGAACCAATGGAGTAAATGGGACACACATAATCTGGGTGTGTTCTACTGGCATGGTTTAGGTCATTGCAAATGTTTCTTAGCAGAGCTCCTTATTATTTCAAATCTGAGCAGCCATCTCTTAGGGACTACACTTAGACAAAAAAAATGATCAAAGTGGATGAAATGAATGCTGCTGGCAGACAAAGTGACACAGGTTTATATAAATGAGGCCCCAGATCAATATTTTTCTTACAGGATAACAACATTATGTTTTTAATGAAAATGATGGTGACAACGTGAATACATGGTCAGGACTCAACAGGTTGACAGACATGCTCACCTTGATTTCAATGTTGCCCACTTTGGCTGTGGAGCGAATGATTGGCCTGCCAACCAGTGCTGGAAAGATGTGCTCTGGGAAGTTGGACCCAGCATAGCCGCACTTGACAAACTAGGATTGAACGAGACAAAAGGCTATTGCAGAGAACCAAAACAAAAAAATGGAAATGGTAGGCTTGTGTGACTTCTGTTGAAGTGCTTTATGTCCCCCTTATAACCCAGTTCTCCTTCCCTGCTGAGCAAACAGCCAAACACATGCAGCTCTGTTTAAATTCAGTCAGAGAAACAAGAGTGGTGTTCCCTGGCCAGAAGTTACATCCCTCTCTCACTTGTAGAGCCTGAAAGCAGTGCATGCATACTGATGTTATCACTGGCTCTCAGAGATGCTTGTTCAGCAGGGTGTTGAGAATGTAGGAATTTCATTATGACCAGATAGGCTTAAAAATCCTTGCATTACAGGCCTACTCCATATCCCTTAACATTCTTCTGTGAAAAATAGGAAATTTACCTGGACCCATATAAACGCAACCTCTGCATCAAGTTCCTCTATAATTCATTGTGTGTGTGTATATATATATCTATATATACACACAGTATATATATATATATAAAATCTATCATATCTACACTGTAGATATGAACTACACTAGCAGCAAGCAACAAAATAAACAACCCTATCCTATCACTGTACATTCCGGACACTGTAATAATGACCTCATACAAAAAAAGACAATTCAAATGTTGTGATCTACATCGGCTAAAGTTTGACTACTTCAAGCACGTGCGTAGGAATAATTTTGGCCTTTGTTCATGGTTTTCATGAACCAGTGTATACAACTGGTATATTTTAAGCAGCCAGCAGCAACTACTCATAACCCGCTGAAGCCGAAACGACAGTCTTCCTTACATGGCAGTATATTTTAACTTCCTCTCGCTGGTTGTGAAAGACATGCGCACTCGTCCGCATAGTTAAACGTTTGATTGATCAATTTGTAAGGTTTGTTGATAATTGTTTGTTTACGGACATTATTTACGCTGAATATAGTATAAAATTATCTATTACGCAATTATGGGTCTCTTTTGTAGTACCAGGATGTTCAGGTGTGAAATAAATCCACGGAATATGTTGCTGTACGATGAGGGCAGCTAGGGCCAATTTTTGGGTAAGATGCAACGGCACAATCTGATGCTTGAGCTTTGAAAAAAAGCTTCTACCGAACGGAGAAATTATTTTTAAAAGTCGATTTTAGATATGTTAGATATGAAATGTCATTCATGGCATGTTTGGAACGTTTAGCCTACATGTATTATTCAATTAATTGTTTGTTATAATTTTATAATGCAACTTTCTGCTTAAATTCTGCTTATTATACGTCAGTTTAATAGCTATCTGAGCAAATCTAATTCAAATGGCGAAGACGAGATGACAGCTCATCTTTGAATTAACCCCAACCATCGTTGGGTAGTATGATCAAATCGTCGCTAAGCCTAGAACTAGTGTGAATTTAGATGATATCTCCATGCATATGCACAATTTTAGCTAATTCATGTCCAGCTGACAAACACATTCCTTTTACTACCCTCCCAGGCTAACTGGTTAGCCAACTAGCAAATGATGGAGATGTCCAATATTACTTCCTGTTTCTCATTACCTCAACTTTTATGCCAAACGATGCACCTGAAAAGCCACGACACACAAAATATGATTCTCCGATGCAACATGTTCTTAAACTTACCCCTGTTCCATTGTCACAAACGACTACTTTCCTTCCTTGACTGTCCATTTTACCACTGTAAATCAGTCGCTACCCTGTTCCTGCTCAACTTACTTAGTGAAGGCGGAAGTCACCGCCCCGGTACGTAACCAGTGTACGGACATTACGGATGGAACCACGTGATAATGAAAACGATACGCGATATTTCATCGTTCTAACAGTTTTCATTTGTGCGACTGATTTGTTGACACAAGCGATCAAACGTATCTTACATACTCACTGGTTCTATTCGTTTTATTAGTATGATCATATAAATAGTCTACTGCAAGGATTATTCTACCGAAATTTTGCCCTAGCTCTTCTCGCCCAGCCCAAACTTTGGCCCAATGCCCAGCTTGAATGGAAACAGCTAATGTACTAAAAATATGATATTCCTAAATATCAGGGAGAAACACTGTTTTGGTAATATTTTGCTTTAACATCAAATTTGAAGTCAGTGTATTGTTCTTTCTAGCGCCACCATCAGGTCAAATGTTGATTTATCTGGCCTGATTGTTGTTGAATAACTGTATTCTACAACAATGGGGCCATTTGCAGATGTTCTGCTGGATTCAAGGAACCCTATATTTATACGTTTATGAATGAACTTAATGATGTGAGCTTCTGCCCAAATATATATTTAATATGATGTTTTAGGAACGTGATGCTCAGTGTACTGTACAGTACTTTACTTTGTTTAAAACATTAACAGCTGGTGCATAACGTAGATGCGGGCGCTATAACACTATAAAACATAGTGAACCTTCAATTGTACTGTGGCTGCATATGGGTCTACACGTCAAGGTGAGGTGGCTGTGCATATCTGAGAAAAATGTCAATGACAATTGGACTACATCACCCATGAGTTCTATGTTTTGGTATTTCCTGGTAGGACTGGCAGCCATATTTGATTCGATTATGCTGTTCTGGTTGCGACAACTAGTTACGCTAGTTCTTTATGAAAACGGTGTTTTTCTTTGATTACACGTCAAGCTTTGAAGGTTAATATACGACGAAATAGCGGTATATACGAGTTAACTGGTATTCGTGTGTAGTCAACGATGAATCCCGAATAGTAAGTTGTACTTTTTGGTAACGCTGACAATATGGTTGAGCTGTCATCTTAGCATAGCTAGTGAGCTAACGTTCGGTAGCTAGCCCGATGTTCTGTACACAAAATGAACGGCAGCTGTATTTGTCTTTTATGCTCGCTGGCGAAGGTGTATTGATAGATTATTGTCTGTATTGACGTTGTATGTTGTTGAAATAACGCGATACGTTGATATATCATATCATATATATGTTTATAGTGTAACGTTTTTTTTAACGAATAACTTATGTTGTCTGGGGGGTTGGGCAAACAGTAGCTAGCCAGCAAGTGTTAGCTGCGTATCTTTTCTTGGGGACTAAAGGTCCTCTGGTATTTAGTTACAATAATAAAACATGCCTTTATAGAAATACAGTTATGTAACTTTATCCCATTGCTATTACCCATCTGGCGAATGTCGACATGTCGAACTATGTCTTGTAAATTATTGTAAACAACAACCTCCGGTGTTTGTCCTTCCTTGCAGTGACTATTTATTCAAACTCCTCCTGATCGGTGACTCCGGTGTCGGAAAATCCTGTCTCCTTCTCCGGTTTGCTGTTAGTGTCTGTTTCTAATCTTTTTGAAAATACCACTGTCACTGACATTTAGTTATCTCATAATTAGTAGTTAATAGTTAAATGTCTACATTTGATATGAAACCTACAGCTAATCCTTTGTTTTTGTTGGTTCATTAGGATGACACATATACAGAGAGCTATATTAGTACCATTGGTGTGGACTTTAAGATCAGGACCATAGAGCTCGATGGAAAGACCATTAAACTTCAGATTGTAAGTATAATGTGAAGGAGAACTCCAGATAGGCTCAGCTGAAGTTCATCCTTTTCAACTCCTACAGAGATCCAGGCATCCAGATAGGTTCTATTGCTGTTAAATTCAACTCACCTTTCGATTTCACAGTGGGATACTGCTGGCCAGGAACGGTTTCGCACCATCACGTCCAGTTACTACAGAGGAGCTCATGGCATTATAGTAGTGTATGATGTCACAGATCAGGTCAGTTTGAGACCTTGGTCACGCTTTCTTAAGAACAGCGTGGGGCTTTCGTTAACATTAATATGCAGTCTTACGTCAATCAGTTGCTAGAACATGGTCCTACAATTTTGAAGGTTATGGTTTCTGTACTCTCACCAGGTTAAAGGCTGGTTAGCGGACCTGATCTCTTTTACTGTCATTCATGTGGATTTGACCCTAAATTCAGAATCATTATAATAATGTTGCCCAACGTAAGGTTAGAGGTCACGTTGCCCACTTAGGTCTGTATGTATTAATACACGAAACAACCTTCTTGTCAG
This sequence comes from Percopsis omiscomaycus, assembly GCA_027575585.1. NCBI lineage: Eukaryota > Metazoa > Chordata > Actinopteri > Percopsiformes > Percopsidae > Percopsis > Percopsis omiscomaycus. The sequence goes on along the minus strand of JAODLI010053748.1, from coordinate 5,093 downwards.
ACACCAGCCTCCAAGTTGGTGTTAATAATTATCTTCTTCTTGCACCCTGGCTTCAGGAGTCATTCAACAATGTGAAGCAGTGGCTACAAGAGATTGACCGCTACGCCAGTGAAAACGTCAATAAACTCTTAGTAGGCAACAAGTGTGACCTGACGACAAAGAAAGTTGTGGATTATACTACAGCTAAGGTAGGAGGTGGTGTTTAGGATCTAGTGTCATTATGCTATTACACAAGTATTTTAAAACCTCCCGTCTTATGCCAAAGCCCCACTACATACGGCCAAAACGCCACGCTCGCGTCTACGGGAGATGGGTCCCATAGACGTCGGGTATAGCATGCGGTGCGTTGAGGGGGCGTGGAGAAAGATAGAATTTCCCATCTATATTCAATTTCAGTCTGGATTCGCATCCCCACAGACAACAACGTCTCCACGAGGGCGGTAGCAGTCGCGGCCCGAGTAAAATAGAGAGCATTTGAGGACATTTATAAAACGGATAGTTCCTTGTCCTGAAAGCTGATTGGTTAAAACGCGTTTGGAAGCCGTGATAACATTTCTGGGAAAATCAGCTTGATCACAGTACGTTGCTCCATCATATATATTCCGTGAATGGCTCATTGATATGATGATCCAGGCTTCTTTTCTCTCCTGGTAACCATTTATAATTTAACTCAACTGTTATTTGTGTAAATATGTTCATCTTTGTGGTGCGAAGTTTGTTACGATCTAAGATAGATAACGACCATGTAAATAATTCTTATTAGAACGCCTGTAAAGCAAATTTATACATGTATAGTTAAAAGTCCCAGTGCTACTACATTTACATTTAAGCATTTTTAAACGCTTTTATCCAAAGCGACTTACAATTAGTAGCCTACAAGAGATTGACAGCTAAGGGGCGCTGGGCAGGGCAGGGAGGGGCGGGGCAGGGCAGGGCAGGGTGGTGGTATTCGTGATTTATTATGCCTAGGTCACACTACACGATTTTAGCCCGGTATTGGGACATCGCAGACAAAAGCCCCAATTCGGAGACCCAACTTGTGGCCCTAGTAGATTTATGGAAAAGGTATGAAATGTCACTGTGTGTGTGTGGGGGCTTCCGTGCCTTGCACTGCACACTGTATATTGTTCTGCTTCTTCGTCCTTAGCCAATCACATGCCCGATAAAGATCAATAATTGGGTATTGAAATGAATGTTACATGGTGGTATTTTAATTGCAGATTAAAATATATTGAGTATTTTAATATACTAGTTAAAGTGTTTGTCATTATCTTAAAGTAGTTTTGTAGAAGGATAATGGGTGAAGCAATAGAGCTCTATTCATTTAAACTTCTTTCTTTTTCTTTTTTTACAATTGATTATGTTTTTGTTCAAACCCTATTTCCGAGCCGTCCCATCGGCAAACATGGAGAAATCGATTATTAATTTGACTGTAGTAAATTAGAATTTTATATATATATTTTTTTAATAAAAAAGGTCAACTCTACTACTGTATGTGAAAGTACGACACTTCCTCCTGGATAAAAAGGTTGACACTTTGAGTCGACACGCCCACGTAGCCAGTTTGCAATGCGGCGTACAACAACGTTTTCGTTTTTGCTGTCTAGTGGGTTTTCGCCGTTAATCAGGTTATTTCCATATGTAGTGTAGAATTATTAGTGTTTATGCTGCAGTATTACTCCAGACCGTGGTAGTATTCTCCACAGGTTATTTCCACATGTAGTGTAGAATTATTAGTGTTTATGCTGCAGTATTACTCCAGACCGTGGTAGTATTCTCCACAGGTTATTTCCACATGTAGTGTTACACTACTTGAGCAAAAGTAGTAATTTTTTTCGCTATGCAATTGCATCATATACCGGGCGCTATAAACTCTGGTTGAAGAGGAACTATTCAACCAGAGTTGTACATGCACACGCACACCGCCCCCATTATTCCCTAGTCTTGTTCTCTCGTCCCTTCTCCAGGAATTTGCTGACAATCTAGGCATCCCCTTCCTGGAGACAAGCGCCAAGAGTGCCACCAACGTGGAGCAGGCCTTCATGACCATGGCGGCAGAGATCAAGAAGAGGATGGGCCCCGGGGCTACAGCCGGTGCCTCCGAGAAGTCCAACGTGAAGATCCAGAGTAAGCCGGTGAACACGTCCTCCGGAGGCTGCTGCTGAGGGCCCAGAGATGCCTCCTCCGGTTTCCCCCCCGTTACCATGCTCCACGGGAATAGGCAGATAGTGAGGGAAGGAAAAGAACAGAAGCAGGTGGAAGTGAGATGAGAAGGGTTTGAGCGGACCGGTTTGTTGTTGTGTGTGCAGCTACAATACCAGACCCCCTCTATGCGCGCACACACACACACACACCACAAGGTTAGCAGTACTACGTACCCCACCGGATATTTTATATACATTTTCTTTTGCATACCAAAATACACACATACCATCAAATTGTATACAGCAAACTTTTAACAGTCTAGTGTGATGTTAACCAGACAATATCAGTATAGCCCCCCCCCCCCTCCCTATTCAAACTGTTTAGGTTTGAAATCACTTTTCTAAATGAGGTTGTCTTTTCTTTATCGGCTGTGGGTAACAGCATGACTTTGGCCTGAGTCTTCTCCAATAAGTAAGCACTTCAAATGAAGCACATGCTTAAACAGCATCATGCATGTTAGCAGAACTGATTACATGCTCTCTCTCTCTCTATGTATCTAGATGTTGTGAAGCGAGTGGCTTCTTTGCTCCCTATAAGGCCACCAACTACATTGAGGAAATGTCACTATACATGTCACACGGTCCAACTTCACAACATTGTCCCACCCCCAAAATACAATGTGCCAGTGCCTTTGTGGCAAAAGTCTCACATATTATGCCTTTGGTGTCCTGTGTTGTTGGCATATCCCCCAAAATGTCCACCGTAGTTAACTACTAATCCTTAGAGAATTTACGTTGCGTAATGGCAGTAAACAGACCTGTGTGTGTATATATTAGAATGTTCTTGCTCTGCTGATATAAATGATACAACATAAGCATGTGCTCCATTGGGGTGACGTGACGTCAGCAATGTTTATTCTTCTGCTAATGTTTCTCAACCAACGGCACAACATTAAAAAAAAATTTAAAATCACCCTCCAGGATACGAGAATAACCTATAAACTGTATATATTTATACATACATGTAAGAAGTGATTTGCAGATTCTGTAGAAAAGCAAGTGAAACAAACGGCATCATGAGAAATAGCTGAAATTCGTAATCTCGGCACGTGATTTAGTGGCTGCAGATATGACATTTTTGTGGCACAATGTCTATTAAACAATGAAGGAGATCTTTGATAACCTTTTTGTTGTGTGTGTATTTTTTTTTTTTTAGCTTCTTCCACGTACAATTTGAATTCTTCCTCAGACACAGTATAGCCTTTGTCATCATCCCTATTTTGTGGTCCCCTTGTTCCTTAAACTGCGAAGAATAGTAATCTTTGGCCTTGATTATCTCCTCTCCAGTAGAGGGTGCTGTTTCACAGAGAAGCTTGAATTGACGATGATAAAGTGTTATTTCATGCAAAGCTTGCTGATGTTATCACTATGAGTTTATTAGGCCATGTATATGATATACTTTATATATTAACAATTATTTACATTATATATTAACATTGTCATGCATCAAATCTAAGCCCAGCATAACTATATGTTCCAGCTCGCCACTTAAATAGTGTGACTGCTATGGCAATAAATCCCCTTTATACACGAATAATTTGCTGAACAATAATTAAACAGACCATCCCCAAAATATAATATTTATACACGTAAAAGTATCTCCATAAACAACGTCGTGTGCTTATGTTTACTATGACCGCTAAGTCTATATAACGAATCCTGTAGCCTACCATCGGCTAGTAAAATAAATCCTATATCGAGTGAATATTGTATCTGCCTTGCAAAGGTATATCTAGTACAAAGGTCTATAAGATAGTGTAGTCTAGGAATAGATTACACTCCTTCTCAACAGTTTGAACAAGATATTTATAAAATGCAGCACGTTTCAACGGTGCAATGGAGGTAAAATGAAAACGGCCTTTGGTAATCGTAGTTTGATTGCTATTGGCTTAGCACTCACTGACATTATAGGCGTATATTAAACATTGCCAGCGATATAGCAAATTGTAATACACTTGACCACTATGTTTCGCTATAGAGCTCGGTTTGAGGGTCAGACATGCTTAAGGACACGACTAAGCCCTAGTCACCATTCCTCTTCTGCGCCCACACGTTTGAACTGGATTTTAAGAAATATTTCTTTGGCATTTCCTTGTACTCAAACAGAAAGTGATATCTGAACAGTAGGGGTCTATCGCGTTATAGCACCACATAATGGTGAGTTGTGACATTACATTTGCATTATCTCTGCCAGAGATGGGCAAAATACAGTCAACAGATTTTGCATTATTTGATTTCTTTCTAATTCCTATGTGATTTTCAGTAAAAGCTGCGATCATGCCGATAACTTGGCTCGGGCCCGACCGATAAATCACTGCATTTCGAACTCACTGTGTTCGAAATGCAGTTCCAATCATCTGCCAGCAGAGAGTAGAGTTGGTGTCGTAAGTAACATTAGATACCAGATGTAATACTATAGTGGGCTATCGATCTATTATTATCCTAATTATCTCCACAAGTGTATGGTTGTGTTGTGCAATAGTAAAAAGGACTCCAGTGACAGTAATATTTTACTGTAGTTGTGCGTTCACAGAAGTTGGCCTGAGGCCATGTGTGGGCCCCATTTAAGCAGAACCTCTACGCAGTGTTTAACTATACACAAGCCCATCCCCTACCCACGGGCAAGTAGGACCTATAGGCTACAGTAGTTAGTAGTGTAGAAGTGTGGCCCTTTCTTAACGCCTGCTCCCAGTCCACTTTTCTCTGCGCGGGCATAACCCCAAATTGCTGTTAACTGAACACAAAACACACATTGAGGGGGATCGACGGCAGCCAACAGTGAGCAAAAGATATTTTGGTGCTAGGAGGAGGTTCTTTGGATGTTGTAAGTAGGAGAGTTGGGTGGGGGTTTGTCGGGGGGGGGGGGGGGGGCCCCGGGGGCCGTTTTGC
>JAODLI010053737.1:0-16066 GCA_027575585.1 Percopsis omiscomaycus | reverse complement strand
AGAGAGAGAGAGAGAGAGAGAGAGAGAGAGAGAGAGAGAGAGAGAGAGAGAGAGAGAGAGAGAGAGAGAGAAAGAGGAGTGGCTGGAATTGGAGAGAGCCACACTCACACACAGTTAGCGGTGGCATTCTGCAGGGCTGAGGAATAATGAGAGAGCATGGGGGAGAGAGAGAGAGAGAGAGAGAGAGAGAGAGAGAGAGAGAGAGGGGCGATCCAGAAGTCAGTGTTTTAGAGACTCCAGTTTGAACCCAACTGTCTGTCTACCTATCGGCCCGTACTGCGAAATAGCTGTTGTGTCCGTCTGCGTGTACATTCCACCTGTCTAGACGCCTAATGGATTTTATTTCTTCTTCATAAGGATTTTACCAACTTCAAGAAAAGAATCAACATTCTTTATTTTGTTATTTGACATTGATCTTATCTGGATTTATTGGACTCTGCATGTACCTCTTAACAAGCTGTTAACTGCTTAGTTATTCTTATCTCATTGTTCGGGATTTGTGCTTGAATGTTCAAGAATGAATCCTGTTATTTCGTTAACATTAAGTTAAATTAACCTTTTTGGTGAATTTCTTTGGTAAATACATTTAACATTCGGTGGGCCATGAAGCGCCTGGGCATGATGGTCCTGAGGAGGTGGAGAGAGACAGACAGATGGAGGGATAGAAGGAGGAGTGAGCCCTGTGGAGGAGAGGAGGAGGATGAGGAGAGACTAACAGACAGGAAGAAGCGAGAGACAGACAGGTGGACACAGAGAAGGACATCTGCGGTGGAAGAGCAAGAGAAGAAGAAGAGGAAGAAAGATGAGGGACGGAGGAGAAAGTCGGAGCCTGTCGTCAGTGTGTGGGAGCAGACAGACAGGCAGCCCGACCAGAGAATGAGACAGACAGGCAGACGGGAAGAGAGAGGGACAGGAGAACGGAGCGAGCAGAACATCTTTCTTCTGCCTGAGACAGACGGGCAGACAGACAGACAGGAGAGACAGAAAGGCAGACAAGAGATACAGACAGACAGACAGGAGAGACACACAGGCGGACAGGAGAGACAGACGGGCCAGCAGGAGAGACAGTCGGGCCAGCAGGAGAGAAAGACAGGCGGACAAACAGGCAGGAAGAAAGAAGAACACAGGATATCCCGACGAAGGTCTGAGCCCATCGGCATTCTGGGTAATGATGAAGCCCAACAATACAAAGATAATGAAAACACAAAGTATAATCAGGTATCAAGTGTAGATCTAATACTACTAGTACTACTGCTAATATTACTACTACTTATACTACTACTACTATGCCTACCAATACTAATACTACACTTGGATAGTAATTACTCTGTAGGAAACCAATAAGTATACCTGGATATGTTTACTTTTAGAGACACCCCTAGCAAATCTAGAACGCACAAAGGATGCTGGGTAATTATAGGATGAAATCAGTTCTGCGTCATTATACCACAAAGTATGTGTTTATCTCTGATAAGTACTCTGAAATCAGAGGGCTGGTGACTTGGCGTTGTGTTAGCTCTCTCTCAACCATAACAGACAGTCTCCTTTAACTATTCTGTATGCAAAAGTCTGTTGGTGCAGTCCTGTCTTTTCCTGTCACTCCTCTATAATCCCTCCATCTTCCTGTCTTTCCCTGTCACTCCTCTATAATCCCTTCATCTTTCCCTTTCACTCCTGCTGGTTTATCTCAATATGGGGCTGTATTTTAAACAGGTTCAAAAAAGGGAATTTAGGGTGAGTCAATTTGAGGGCATTCAGTCGTGTGTTTGTATGAGGCAGTAAGAGAGAGAGACTGAGAGGGAGAGTTATTCTCATTTTAATCTGTTAAGTACCTGTCTTTTTAGGTTCCATCAGTGTGCACACACTCTCACACACACAAACACGCGCACAAGGCGTTTCTAGTTACAGCTGTGTGTGGTCTGTTTAGTGCCGTTTTGTTTGTCACAATGTGTGTCTGTGTGTGCGCGTCTTAATGGTCGGTGGGGTTTTTTCAGGACAGTGCCTATATTATAAGTGCTCTCTCTCTCTGCTGCTTAACTGTGTGGCTTGTGACAAATCCTCATTCTGGTTGCAGTTGTCACAACTTCCTGTAGAGGGCGGTCTTGCCATGCCATGGTGTGTGTGTGTGTGTGTGTGTGTGTGTGTGTGTGTGTGTGTGTGTGTGTGTGTGTGTGTGTGTGTGTCATTATTTTATTATTTATTTGAAATTGTCTGTTTTTTCTCTCCTCTCCTCCAGCCAACAGTGTCTCTTCTCCACCCTCCACCTTCACATCACCTCTTCCTGTTCCTCCTAATAGAGAGGTAGGAGGGGTATTTCAGTTGGAGCAATATGACAGTGAGCCCTGGCGCCCTGAGGCCAGGAGGCTTCGCTCCTACTCCTCTCCTCCAGATCCGGGGCAGTTCTTGGCCCCGGCCTCATGCAGACCACCTCCTCACCCCGCCGCCTCTCCTCATCCTCTCACTGCTCCTTGCCTCCCCCCTGCTGCTAGAAGAGAGGTGAGTGTCTTGTAATCCAATCTGATATAGTCTAATTAAATTGAATCTGATTGAATCGTATCTGATCTTGTCTAATCTAAGATCTGAGGTCTTTGTAATGTTGATGATTTGAACTAAACCAGTTAAATCAGTTTCCATCTGAAAGGTAATAAACAAGCAACTATAGACTGTCTGTCAATGCACCTGTTCTTGAGCAGGGCAGCTAACACCCTAGTCCCAACTACAAGACGAGTTATACTGGACATTGGTGGATATTAAAATTATTGCTATTAACTAATTACAAATATATGATAATGTAATATTGAATTATAATTGAAAGAGCGGGAGCGAGAGAGAGAGAGAGAGAGAGAGAGAGAGAGACGCTAGCATATGCAGAAAGGAGCTGGAATGTTCCATTTCCCAACCTAATGGGGGTATTTTGTTTTAAAAGCTGAGCAGCAGTCGCATCCATTATTCCATCATCCAGCTAGCCAGCCAAGCAGCTACCAGCAGGTCAGCCAACCGACAGACAGACAGACAGACAGACAGACAGACAAATGACGTGCTCGGTTTAACGAGATACCAACTTCGGCTGCTTTCGGAGAATGCGTGCCGGGCAAAGCTAGTAACCGATCTAAAGTGTTGTGATCCAGTCGGCGGACAGTAATCTACCGGCAAACCAAGCCAACATGCTCCGCTAACGAGCCCCAAAGCTTTTGGACCGGGCGGCGCGTCACAGCGACTGGTTCCCTTTTTCTGGGTCGAACTCGTTGTTGAAACAGGAGAAACTGCGACTGTCGTGCAGGTGGCTCCAAGCGGAAAAACATTAAATTAATAGCATGCGATTTCTCTCCTAATATCCGTCATTTACATTTCTGTGTTTGACATAGTTTTATTTGTGTGATGTCCGAAGAGAGATGTAACATAGGCCTGCTGAGATTTGCGATAAACGTTTATTATTATGATGATTACGGTACAAGACAGAGGGATGACAGTGGGAGGTGTGGCAAGGAGGAAAATGTTTAATGGTACTTTCTGTGCGTGTGTGTGTGTGTTTGTGTATTCGTGCACAGGTGCAGGCTGTTGCAGTCACCATGTTGGAGCGACAGGACCAAGAAACACATGGTGCTGGTAAGCAGCAAGGAGCACTCACACACAAATGTTATGTTGTTATCTCAAGTGCAATATACAAAATGCTCAAGTGCAATAACTAATGTAAAAATGTCTAATTTAACAGCACCAGTTTATAGCCAGTTATTATAGAACAGGACTGCCAGATGATGCGCTGGTTACCATGGTTACCTGTAGACTAGATTATTTTATTGATAAAATGACAAAGCTAAAGAGAAATTTACAATAGAACCAGACCTCCAGATGACAGCTAGTTACCACGATAAACCTTACCTGTAAACTAGACAGAATAGAATACGCTTCCCGATGATGGCTGGTTATTATAGTTTACTACCGTATACTATAGGCTACACTGACTACATGTTTTCAATAGAATAGGTGATGCTGGTTACCATGGCTATCTGTAGACTAAACAATTTTAATGATAAGACATTTTCATGTCTCACAAACTGAATGATTATCACTGTCAATATGCTGTTATTATTGGCCTATTTCATGATAGAGTGTTCTTGTAGAGGTTGCATGTTAAATTAACAACACACAAAAACACACACATGTACGTTTAACATAAAGGCTGTAGCTAGCCATCTCACTGCTGTTTAGCTTTCTAAAAGTCTTAACATGTAGGCCAGAGAGAGAGAGAATGGCTGCATATCCATTTTTAAAAGAAAGAAAGAGATTGTTCTCCCTCTCTCTCTCTCTCTCTCTCTCTCTCTCTCTCTCTCTCTCCCTCTCTATCGCCCTGCAGCTGTGGACCAATCAGAAGCAGACGTTTACATGCGCTTCATGAAGTCACACAGGTGTTATGAGATCATCCCCACCAGCTCCAAACTGGTGGTGTTTGACACAACACTGCAGGTAGACTGTGTGTGTGTGTGTGTGTGTGTGTGTGTGTATGTCTGCATTACACTAGTAACCATCACCCTACACATCGAAGATGTAGGAGTATAGTGTGTAATTGTGTGAATTCTGGCCACAATGTAGCATAGCTGGGTGAAGGCGGCGTGAGCCGGCATGTGCGATTTGTGTGTGCCGCTTCTGCTGAAAGTAGTTCCTCTCTAGCAAAGAATTTAATGGAGATTAGAGTGTTTTTGTAGAACCAGTTAAGCTAATCGGCATAACGCTAACATTCATTCTGAAACTAGTAATAATGCTAATGAGGATGTTAATGATAATAATAAATGTAACAATATTTACAGGTTAAGAAGGCATTCTTTGCGTTGGTGGTGAACGGAGTGCGAGCTGCTCCTCTCTGGGAGAGTAAGAGACAAAGCTTTGTAGGTAGGACTGCCTGTTTGTGTGTGTGTGTGTGAGAGAGAGAGCGAGAAAGTGAGAGAGTCTATATTTAGGTGCTGTCATCTCTGGGTCGTCTTTCTCTATTTTCCATCCTCCCTCTCTCTGTCTCACTTAGATAAATCACATTGACAAAGAGTTTGTATATTGTATTATATTTATCATAATGTTACCCTCTTCTCAGGAATGTTGACCATCACAGATTTCATCAACATCTTGACCAGATACTACAAATCCCCCATGGTAAGACACACACTGATACAAGGATGTATTGTCGGTATTTAAATGTTATAGTATTCACTCTATTTTGTTTGGGTGTGTGTTACTTTTGAATTGGATGGAATGAGAAAAACAGTGTGTGAGTGTGTGTGTGTGTGTGTTTATTTATCTTTAGAAGGATTAACATCTCAAATGCATTGGTTCATTGAGAGGATAAATAATCTCATTGAAATCATTATAAAATGTAACCGCATGGTTATGCGTAATATCTAAACACAATTAGTGTTTTGTCTATAATCACCATGAAATCGCTCAGTCAAACTACACCATCATTCTGTCTAAATGTACAATTGGACGTACACATGCATCGATGCATGCAAGTGTGTTTACGGGGACTAATTTTCCCTCTCAACCTTGCCCCAAGTAGCCATTTTACACATAATTACACATTATGGGCCGTATCTTACACCCGGCGCAAAGCAGTGCCAAGCGCGACACAAGTGTCTTTGCTAGTTTCCGACTGACACAGTTGTCGTTTTCCCGTCCAGCGCCCATGTTGTTTAAATAGCAAATGCACTTGCACCCATCTGAGTGCTTGTAGGCGTGTTGGTCTTAAAATGAGGTGTGGTCAGGCACATTGTTGGTGCATTTCTATCTTGAGGCAGCGGAAAGCAATTGACCAACAAAAACCTGGTCTGAAGTCAGTGGCACAGTATTTCACTGTTATTTTATGTGCACATTGTCAAGATAGTAGGCTAATATGCACCTACATAGGCAGGTGCACAATGTGCTTACACTCTTGTTACACACACAGGGACACGCAGCAGTGCACAAACGTGTAAAAGTTATTAAAAATAAAAAGATTACAATGTGAAAGATTATTATTGTGTACTTCAAGATATTTAATCCTGATGGAATCCTGCTGTTGCTGTAGATGATCTGCTCGCGCACTTTTACTTCATGCACAAGCAGATCAGTCTCCTTTGCAGCAAAGCATTCTTTCTTACTACTGCAAATGCGCCATTACAATAGCAATCTGCCAAGGTGCAAGCACTCTTAAAGGCAATGGGAGATGACACTCTGATTGGTTTATTGCATGTTACGCCCAAAACACACTCAAGAATAATCAAGACACTAAATATAACCCTTTTGAACCATGCCCCTGGTGCTGCGACCATTTTTTCAACTGTTAAACTAGCAAAAGTGGATTTGGACACTAAATGCACTTGCGCCATGCTCCGTAGACCGTGCACTACTGTAAATCGTTAAAATAGGACCCTTAATCTCTAAGATTTTGCCAGCTCTCTCTCTCTCTCTCTCCCTCTCTCGCTCTCCCTCTCTCTCTTTCTCTCTCTCTCTCTCTCTCGCTCTCCCTCTCTCTCTTTCTCTCTCTCTCTCTCTTTCTCTCTCAGGTTCAGATATATGAGTTAGAGGAACACAAGATTGAAACCTGGAGAGGTGATTATATATTATGCATTATTTTTGCAAATATTATATTTATATTATTATTATTATTAATAATAATAATTAATTATATTATTATTTACTGATATCAACAATATGTAATATGTTTCCAGAGCTATACCTGCAGGAAACCTTCAAACCGCTGGTTCACATCTCACCTGATGCCAGGTACACTAACAGACAGGAGATGGACAAACAGAAAGATAGACTGATAGACAGACAACATCAAATGACTGGTAGTAATTTTGGGGCCATGTAGCACTCGACTGTTAAAAGCACTGAATAATTTATTGGCTTCTGAAAATATACTGAGATTAGGCTGGGCGATATGATATCTCGATATTTTACAGCCGTTATATACAATAAATATCTCGATATGCATGTAGACTCTGAAATGGTTAATAGTGATGATTCAGAACAACCACTGATTAAAAAAACTATATTTAATGTAATATACATACTACAGATGAATACTTTCAATGTACAAACACTTACAACACAGCATCACAATCCAACATCCTCCCTTGACTTCACTCTGTTCATGTCACAAATTCTATTCCCACATAACATAACAAGCCGTCCCAGGTTAACACAGCCAAGCTTGGCTTTTCCCCCTTCTCCTAGAGCAGATGATCATTAGAGCAGAAGAGCTTACTCTAAACAGTCACAGACACTGAAGCAATGCCAAGCCCGTGCACACGTACACACACACACACACACACACACACACACACAAATGCCAGATGAGTTTGACAGAATGCAAACCAAGATGCAACACTCTGTACAGAATATACATCAATAAATGTCCAAGCCTCCGAGTGTAACAACGACAATAAATCCACAAACCTTAAAAGTTATTTTTGTGAAACTATAGAGTAGAAACTATCTGAGTGGAAATCAGTTGTGCTACCGCTGGTTGTGCCTATCCACATTTTACACAGTTTGCATAAGATGTTGGATTGTTAAAAGCCAAACCATCTACATACTGCGCCTATTCGGTCCTAAATCTGTCTTTTTTCTGAGAGTAGGAGAGGATGCCCACCTTATAGTTAATTGCACTTCAATGTTCCAACACATCTGTTTGCAACAATATTTGTGAGAAATAAGTGTGAAAATACTTAATTACAACATCAATCTGGACATTAAACTTCTACTAACTATTTGCTTATTAACAGTGACTAATGTTTATGTGTTGTATGTGTCAGTATATATGAGGCTGTTAATTCCCTGATAACGAATAAGATCCACCGCCTGCCTGTGATTGACCCGCTGAGCGGGAACGCTCTCTACATCCTGACGCACAAACGCATCCTCAGGTTCCTCCAGCTCTTTGTAAGTCTGCTCACTACAAACCAAACTAGTCCCCTAGCTAGTACCCTACACACCAAACTAGTCCCCTAGCTAGTACCCTACACACCAAACTAGTCCCCTAACTAGTACCCTGCACACCTAACTAGTAACTTAGCCAGTACCCTTCAAACCTAACTAGTAACCTAGCGACTACCCCTCACACCTAAGTAGTAACCTAACTAGTACCCTACACACCTAACTATTAACCTAGCTAGTACCCTACACACCTAACTAGTAGGGGTGGGACAAAATATCGATATGGGAACATATCATATTACCTCCTTTTGCGATACGGTATCGATACACTGGCGCCAAATATTGATATTTTTTTCAAACATGCAGGCACTCTAAATGGATGGCGATAGAGGTGTGTGACACTTTGATGCAAGCACAATAGCCTATAATTTCATGAATAAAGGTTATCGCGGCTGTGACTGTAGAATCCAATGAGGCTGTCGGCAGACGCTAATATTGTCAGAAACGGACTGACAAGATTATTTAGTTTGATGTAAATAATACACATGAATATATATATAAAACGATCATGTTCATTCATTATTCAGCTCGTCATTTCAGCACAAACCAGAGACACATATAGGACACAGATAGACCCTTCTCCTTCAACGCTGTTGTGTACACGTCACGAGGCACCGTCATCTTTCTAGTCTAAATGTGACGAGTGGCGAGGCTTGAGTGCAGGTGCAGAGGCAGAAGGAGATGCGAAGACACGGAACAGCGGTTTACGCTCAAAGCGTTGCACTTTTAATTGTACAGAGGTTCGAGAGAACAACACGTAACGAGAACACACAGTAACATGACAGCAAACAATCACCGACAACTCCCCTCACCCACCCTCCCGCTTATATAGCCGCTTAAGGAGGGTCGATGAGGGGATTGGAAACAGGTGTGTGAATGGGTAGTGTGCGTTGGAGAAGTGGACTTTCGACGCCCGGTGGGTTAGTACACCGGCGAGCTCGACCAGGTAGGGGCAGCGGCCCCCGTTGTTACACTAAAGTCTGGGCCCACTTCGGAACTATGCTAAGAATTCATTTTTGTACATTGTTTCATATCAGTTTTTACATTCTGTGAAACTGACACCGCAATGCAGCGAATAAATACTTAATTCCTGCTTTTTGCCTTTTTAGGGGTATTTTTTATTCTTCAGTTACAGATATCATGATGTATCGTAGATGATTGTCCTGCAATGTATCGAATATCGCAGAATCACTGTATCATGATATCAATGTTATCGTGATAGTATTGGGATAGTATCGTATTGTGAGTTACTCTGCGGTTCCCACCCCTACTAACTAGTAGCCTAGCCTGTACCATAAATATTAACCTAACTAGTACCCTACACATCTATCTAACTCTCTTAACACGTACATTACACACCCCAGCTGTTAACTTAGCCAGTACCCTGCTAAGTACCCCTAACTAGCACCCTAACTAATACCTTGCACACCTAACTAGTAACCTAGCTTGTACCCCACAACTAAATAGAAATAGTACCCTGCACAACTAACTAATAAGCTCACTAGTACCTTATACAACTAACTATTGTAGTACCCTACAGATCTAACTAGTAACCTAACCACTACCATACACTTTTAAGTAGTAGCTTAACTTGTACACAGTGAACTAGTCCCCTAACCAGTACCCTACATACCTAACTATTCCCCTAACCTATTCAACACACCATAACTAGTATGCAAATAGACACAGTATCCTGTATCTATTAATGTGTATGTAAATGTTATAAATGTAATAAAGTGATATAAATATATTTTCATATTTATATCACTTATATATAAAACACTCCATACACCTTTACAGCAGCAACCTGTTGAGGATCACAGAGAGCATCACAATGTTGTAGAGGTGTTTATATACTGTGTGGCTAAATGAGTGGCAGCCTTGTTAGCATTCACCCTGTAACCTGGCTGGCTCTCAGGGTAGTTTGTATCACTCGTCTGTCACTTGATGTTCCATACTGGCTGTCTCATCCCAGCACCTTTTATAAATAGGCTGTGTGTTTGTGTGTGTGTGTGTGTGTGTGTAGATGTGTGACATGCCCAGGCCAGGCTTCATGAGGCTGACTCTGGCTGAGCTGGGCGTAGGAACATATGCTGACATCGCCTTCATCCACCCCGACACTCCGCTGATCTCTGCACTGTCGCTGTTCACACACCGCCGCGTGTCTGCCCTGCCTGTGGTGGATTACAATGGTACACTCACACACACTTATGATTGACACTTACAGTTGCTATTTCAAGCTTCATTATCTCTTCATGTCCCCTAACTGTCCATTCACTTCATGAATGGACAGTAGACTGAACGGTTATACCAGTTAAGATTGTTTAATGATTTTAAGCTGCTGACATTTTTTGTTTCTTGTATGTGTGTTTGTGTGTATAGACAAAGTGGTCGATATTTACTCCAAGTTTGATGTCATTGTAAGTAAATTCAGTATAATATATAATGTATGTATTTTCTATATATTTTCATATATAAAATATACTCATTGTGTACTACATTTAATGCCTAATAACCTGTAACGTGTGTGTGTGTTTGTATGTAGAACCTGGCAGCAGAGAAGACGTATAATAACCTGGACATGAGTGTGACCCAGGCCCTCAGACATCGCTCCCAGTACTTTGAAGGAGTCATGAAGTGTCACAAACTAGAAACACTGGAGACCATCGTAGAGCGCATCGTCAAGGCTGAGGTTCGCACACACACACACGCGTTTGTACTTCTACTGTATCTTTGTGAGCACCGTCATTGACATAATGCATACCCTAGACCCTTACCCTAACCTTAACCATCACAACTAAATGCCTAACCTTAACCCTAACCCTTAAAACCAAGTCTTAACCTTCAAACAGCCCTTTGAAGTTGTGAGGACCGGCCAAATTGTCCAAAAAACGTGTTCCAGTCCTCACTATGTAGCAAGTACAAGAAAACACACACGCGCGCATACGCTGAGTGTGCCTGTATATTTATTGCTTTATTTGTCTGTCTCTCAGGTCCACAGACTGGTGGTTGTAGATGAAGAGTCTCGTATTGTTGGAATCGTCTCTCTATCAGACATCCTGCAAGCTCTCATCCTCACCCCGACAGGTACATACACATAGACCTAGTATCATTATGTATTTCCTTATGTATACACCTGTTATTTCCATGTGTATTTCATTTCTAAGAAGAATTTGTGTTTGACAGGGACCTAGCTAAGTAACACTGTAAACTACCAGCAAAACAGTCCTCTGGGATGTCCATTGCTAAACAGGGATTGGATTTTAATCGTTTGGGGGAGGGACTTAGCAAAGGGTCAATTATTAGACTTATTTACAAGGCATACATTTGACCTTTTGTATCTGCCTGTCTGTCTACCTACCTAACTGTCTGTCCGGCCAGGTCTAGGTAAGCAGGTGTCTGGAGAATCTCAATCTCTGAATGCCAGCGACTCAGTCCATCAGGAACCACAAACCGGAACAGACCAATACGAGGAGGCTGGAGGACAGACGGGCACAGAGACAGACAGGGAGAGAGAGAGAGAGACGGGCTGTGAGATAGAGAGGACAGCGAGCGAGACGGGATTGGAGCTGAGCACAGACACAGAGAGAGAGCCAGAGAGAGAGCCAGGCAGAGGGGCAGAGGCAGACACACAGGCAAAGACTGGGAGTGAGACAGAGAGAGAGACAGAAAATGACACCCAGCGAGAAACAGACGTGCAGACAGACGTGGAGACAGAGAGCCATGAAGGAGAGACAGATGCAACAGACAGACAGGAAGACAGCGAGACAGAGAGACGGACAGTTAAACCGGTCCTGAAAGAGGAGGATGTGGACTTTCAACTAGACGTAGGAGGGGAGAGGGAGGGAGAAGAGGACAGAGGAGAGGAGGAGAAAGCAGGAGGTGAAGGAGAGTCAGATGGAAGAGAGGGAGGAGAGGAGGAAGGAGGGGAGGAGAAAGCAGGAGGTGAAGGAGAGTCAGATGGAAGAGAGGGAGGAGAGGAGGTGAAGGCAGGAGGTGAAGGAGAGTCAGACGGAAGAGAGGGCAAGGAGGAGGAGATAGAAGAAGAAGGAGCAAACGAGGGAGGAGAGCTGGGAGAAGAAGCAAATGAGACAGGAGGAGGAGAGGATGTAGGGGAGCTAGAAAGAAATGAGGAGAGAGGAGCGACAGAGGAGGAAGGACCAGAAGAGAATGAAGAGAGAGCGGAGGGTGAGACAGAAGTGAGAGAGGTCCGAGGAGAGGAAGAGACCATTGAAGGACAAGAGGGGGAGAAAGAGCTGAAGGGAGAGGAGCGGCAAGCAGAGGATGTGAAGAAGGAAGGAGAGGAGGAGACAGGAGGAGAAAATGAGGAAGAGGGTGGTGAGGAAGAGCAACAAGAAGAGGAGACGGGAGGAGAAAATGAGGAAGAGGGTGGTGAGGACGAGCAAAAAAAAGAGGCGACAGGAGGAGAAAATGAGGAAGAGGGTGGTGAGGAAGAGCAAAAAGAAGAGATGACAGGAGGAGAAAATGAGGAGGAGGAGAAAGGAGAGGAGGAGGAAGCGGAGTGATGTCATCCTGGTTTTGTCACGACGAGATCAAAGTTCGCTGCTCATCACAGGAAGGGGATGGGGCTAACTGCCACAGGATTGGCCGTAAGGCTCAGGGAGAGCCAATTTCCATTGGTCAAAGATCAGAAAGTGTGGGACACAGAGCTAGGATTGGGCAGCTGTGATGAGGAGGGTGGGCAAGCCGGATGTATGACGGGGAGTTGAACCAATCAGGGATCTTTTTAGGTTGTTGCTCAGAGAATTATTAATATTGTTTTATTATTAAACCTTGTATCTCCACTATATAAACCTGTAAGAAAGGTTTGAAGGATTTGAAAAAGCTGATTATTCGTTGGGACTATTCATTGGGAAACCAGACATGTATACAGGATTTGTTGTCCTTCAGTTACATATCTACCCATATCTCCCAAAATATATGATGCTTTATGATGTCATCTAGGTTTGCAGTCGTCTGTTGATGTTTGCATTTGACGGCGTATATAAGCGAGAGATAATGGAAAGGAAACTTCCTGTTAAACATGCTGTGCTTTCAACTGAATTTAAAAAAAGTCCCTTAGTTTCTATCATTTGTCCTTATCATCATTGATCATACTATTTATCAATGACTACTAATAATTATCTGCTGACACTGATTATACTGCTTATACGATGTATAGATTGTTGGCCAATGTACTCTATAGTTGTAAAGATGAATGTTATTTTATAGATGAACAATCAGAGGTATCTTTCTTCTTATTTTGATGTTGAATTTTAAAATGATGTAAATAAGGTCAAATTTAAAGGATTACAATTTATTTATTCCAAGTTTAATGTCATATTTTGCTGCTACATGATAAAACAAGAAACAATCTGATACTGCGAAGTTTTAACAATGTGACGTTTTAGCTAATGATGGTATCAGACCCCACACATGCACACACACTTAGAGTTAGTCCTCTTCCAGGGGTCATAGGTCAGGATTGAGGTCACAGGGGTCATTTAGGTTACACAGTGACCCTCAAATATTTTATCTGTACAGCCCTTTATATCAGTTCCATTCCAGTCCATATTATCTGAAGAGCCATATTCTCATTCTCAAAGGGCTTCTCAAGACTACATTTAACAGAGAACATAAGACACCCTCTTTCGTATGGTTTACAAAGAGGTAAAACATAAGTTCATGGCTAAGAAACATGATTTCTACAAGCCAACATTTGATCATTCCAGAGGAATGTGGGCCCAATTTGGCCACTGCTAAACTAAATTATGCAGTAATTTGACCTGTTTTTTTGAAGTTGTTGTTGGAAAGGGTTGAATAAATTACAACGATTCTCATTGTAAAACTTTTTGTTTCATTTTTGGCAAGGGCCGTTTTTTTCTGCTTTAATGCTAGTATCAACCAGTAATAAGAGACCAGATGGATTGTCGCCATCTAAGGTGAGTGGAGAGTACTACACCAGAGCAGGTGAAGGAATTCCCCTGCTGCTTTAATTAGAAATAAACCTGAAACTAAAATCTCTACGGACACTGCAGTCAAAACCAATTAAAATCTTATCAACATTTTGTTTATCAATGTAAATTATTGCTCCATTCTTCTAAACGTACAAACCTCAACAACAGAAAACGAAACGTTTATCCACTTTTGTGATTTTTTTGTGTCTTTTGTCTGCATCTGGTGGGGTGAACATGAAAATACAGCGGCCGTGCAGATGAGCAGGTGTGTGCCATGGGTGTGTGCATTGGTCTAGCTGTTGCCACTGTAAATCTTTATAATCCATGGTTAATGCGCCTATTACGCCTATGGATGTATTCCCCCACAAGTGTTGGCATTAGGATGTTTTCGTTCAAGTTTTATCTTAATCAAATGCGCCTTGTTGGATTTAGATTTGTGCATTAAAGATCTTAAGAAGCTATATTTTGAAACTCAGTTACTGTCATAAGATTTTCATGCTGATGTATCTCTGTAAATACCATGTTTTGAAAGGAACAGACATTTAACATCTAGTTATTATTATCTAGCACCGTACTTAGTTCCGAGTATTTGAACATATAGTGTGACTAAACCCACGTACACAGGCACACACATCCTTCTATGGTGCACAGAGTATGGGCCGGAGCGCTTCCTGGTT
Source organism: Percopsis omiscomaycus (assembly GCA_027575585.1). Lineage (NCBI taxonomy): Eukaryota > Metazoa > Chordata > Actinopteri > Percopsiformes > Percopsidae > Percopsis > Percopsis omiscomaycus. The sequence goes on along the minus strand of JAODLI010053737.1, from coordinate 1,464 downwards.
GCTTGTGATAGGCTGTTCGAGTTACAGGTTAACACAACTTTCATGCCTTTCATCCTGACATGCACGTAGGCAACACAATACACGCCAGAGATCAAAAATATGGTAAGATATTTCTCTGAATACTGTAGATTATTGAAAGCTATTTTATCACCTGATGCATTGTAAGTGAAAAATAACAACATTGACATATTTTGTTAATCACTCTGTAATAATATCTCGTGAATATTGATATTAGCAATAATAATTTTAATATCTCATTGATCTCGACTGTAATACGTTGAGTAATACAATAAATAAATGAAATCCTGCAAGCATGTTTTTAAAAATACTGTGAAAACAAGCTTATTGTCTGCTCATTAATGTGGGATGCAGATGGCAATACGATTATTCCAATATAATTATTGAAATCCCCTAATGCATGGCTGGCAGACTACATACAATACTATATTAACAATACTAACTACATGGTTAGTATTAATTGGTTTTAACACCCCTTAGAGTAGGCAGTATCTGTGTTATTATCTAAATATTGCTGTTACATAATTATAATATAGCCTTTGACTTTAATTCAAATAAGAATCGTGACACAAACAGCTCTAGTCATATTTAACATGAATGATCCAGCTTGCAGGTTCTAGCTGAAGGACAGACCTCTGATTCTGACCGCTAGAACACTGTGGTTGTAGTCAGCAACTCCCAGTGAAACCAGTACAACTACAGTCCTGCTGGTGGATACTGGGAGATAGAAAACGCCATTGGGTTCAAGTGTATTGCATTGTTTGTTGAAGAGGGAGGGGTTATAGGCAACTGGGCAGCTCCCAGTTTCCACCATTAATACTTGTACTTGTGTACAAGAATCTTGTGTTTCAAGCAAAATCAAGTTGAGCCCATTTTATCTCTACATCCGTTAATCCCAGTTTCAGTCTTAAAGGTCCTTACAAGCGATTCAACCCAGTAATTTCAACCCCTAAACTTAAATATTCCATCAGACAAGAGAAAACTTTATTTAGGGTAAATATAGAAGCCTGTTGTGTCATGTCTATCACTCAACACTAACCAACTGATTTTAAATTTAGTGCCTCTTAGGCTTTGAGTGTTCCTGGCATGACGCCTGTTTAGATACGTGACAACACTCACATCCAATAATGCGCTGTTACCACGGCGACCCTTGGTAACCTTGATACCAGACCTGTGTTATGAACTAAAATATTTGAAAGTCAGTCGTTATGTAGAGGTTATCTAGGTATCACAATGTGCTGTGCAAGACCAAGTTAAAACAATAACAGATAAGATGACAAATTATATACAATTAAAAGAGCTCTAAAATTGTATAAAAGAGTTATAAAATGTCACTACAAATAACATTTATTTACATTTATACATTTATAGCATTTAGCAGACGCTTTTATCCAAAGCGACTTACAATTAGTACATTTTTTACATGGAGCATGTAGGGGTTAGGCA